>JAEPRB010000397.1:0-26135 GCA_016758965.1 Circinella minor
ATAATAAAGAGGTATCTAAAAAAGGAATAAACACGGACTCCGGTATTTTTTTTTTAATAATAAAACGATAAACATAAAATTTATGGTAACTTGTATATATAATATAAAGGCATATATTATAGAAGGGATAAAAATCAAATAAATCATTGTTTTTCTTTTGAACGAGTTTATCATAAAAATCTTCATTTTATCAAGTTTTTTTTTATATTTGTTTTTAAGGCAATTTAATATAGCTATGGCAAATAACTGTTAATACGCTTACAACATTAGATGATGCATGAATATACAACTTTTGTTATGCATACTTCTTGAAATATAATTGCAGTCAATGACATTAGGTCCTCTCAAGTTCGCAAATAAAAAATTTTTCCCAATTTTTTTTTTAACATAAAAGGAACAAATACCCGATTTTTTCCTTTTATAGAAGAATTCGTAACCAGTTGAAATAATCCTGGTTTTATCAGGATTAATGAGCATTATTTCTATATCAGGTGTACTAAAATGACTGAAACGCGTTACTTTTCAAGGGGAGCTATTTCTTGTTGAACCAATAGAAATTAAACGAGAAAAGCGATAGTAGTAATAAATCAACAAGGCGCAAAAGAACAATGTTGAACTTCAGTTTGTTATAATAAAATATTATCTCTATTCATATAAAGTCCTTATCAATGACAGTATCTCAATATGTGATATGTGTGTATGAAACATATGTAGTCTTCCGATTTGTTAATGATGATGATAATGACACTAAAATAAATGATTTTTATCCTATGCATTTTGCCGTTGATGAAACAATATATCAACGCAGCTGTCAAATAGTATCAGTAAAGAAGACGGACTTCTTTATTGTTAAGAGTCATTGAAACATACTGCAAAATACAAAAATCCCAGTGAAACGTATTTGATGAATACTGTATTTGAATATGTATGATTATAAATAACCGTCTTTATTTAGCCATTACAGATTGGGTACATCACTTCTTTTCTAACTAACAAACACTTCAACAATGCCTCGTGGACGACCTTCAGCTACTCAAATTCCTGGTACCTTACGATTTGACCTCAATGCAAACAACCAAGCACCATCTTCCATTCCTCCCCTCGCCATCTCAACACCAACACCAACATCAACATCAACATCAACACCAGCACCAGCACCACCTGTTACTTCTTCCTCTCCCACCCCTCTCGTTAGTGGAGAACATTATGATACTTTTGAAGATGAAGATAGTATTCCTTACCATGACGACGATGGAAGCGAGCATGAAGGTGAATTAGACTTGCTTGACGACTTCGCTCCTGTTGCATCTAACGAAAATATTCGCTGGAACGAGGTAGCGATCAGCAATTTGTTGGATGCTTTTCGGGATAATTACCATCGTGTAATGGATTCGAATGACGAACAGCAAAGAAAGGGTATTTACAATGACATCCTGGAGCAATTAAAAGAAGGCGTGGCGTTCCATTCAGGGTTTTATCCAGGACAAGTTCAGGAGTTTCGTACATTTTTACAAGGAATCACGGTCAATAAAATGAAAAATAAGTGGAAATCCATGAGACAGAATTATGCCAAGATTCGAGGAAGAGTTCAGATGTCTGGTGCTTCACATCCAGAAGTCGACTGGCCATATTACGATGACATGGGTCAGATCTGTAAAGATGATCCTTCAATGCGTATGCCAGTCATATATCAAACAATGGATGTAGGTGCCACTGGTGCTGCTTTGATCACCTATGATTCATCTTTCGCTGATGAATTTGATGACGACGAAGAACCTGTTGCTAATGAGGAGTTAGTACACCAAGAAACAAACACACCATTACTGTCGTCATCTGCTCCTCCTCCTCCCCCATCAATGTCATCTCGAGTTTCTGCTCCTCCTGCCGCTTCATCATCGCCACCATCATCCTCTTTTGCTCCTCCTACTACGTCATCATCAGTACCATCACCATCACCATCTTCTGTTCCTGCTAATCCAAGCTCAACAACAGCATCATCATCATCATCATCATCATCCCAAGCCCGCACTAGAGGACAAACCAGCAGTCCAGGTATTGGTCGTGGTCGCCGTACTGTTTTGGATGTCGACCAAGTTGGTCAAGTTATGGCCAATCTTAATGAACAACATACCACCAGCAGCACACGCATTGTCGACAATTTCTTCACTCGGCTTGTGAATGAATCAGACAAGCGAAGAGCCGAACATGATCTTGCTGAGGCCAGAAGTGTGCGCCGCATGACGTCTTACCGCGCTGAGATGAGAGAGATGCATGACGATTTCATGTATGCATTTGACCGCTTATACGAATCAAACCGGGAAATGCTGGGATATGCTCGCATTGCATACAATGGGAATGGTCCTGTTCCGCTTCCTGCCAATATCACCCCTACTACCACAGAAGATGAAAATGAAGAAGATGAAAATGATGAAAATTAAATAATAAAATCAATAGCAATAATAATAATAAAAATAATAAAAATAAAAATAAAAATAAACCAATAAATTGTGTTGTGTTATAATATTTTCTCTAAATACTTTGAATTGAACGTGATCGGATGGTAGTTGATAATTTCGGATGACAATGCATAGCATAGAAATATCTATCGAGAGTATATAAAAGAAAGATAAATAAACGATATATAACTATATTGGCAATTGATACCATCAGTCAATTTACATAACAATAGTTGTGATGCATTTTCGGATGTAAATGTGTTTATTTTTTATAACATGAGATAAAAATAAAAGCAATAGCTTACTTGATGTTATCAAATACGTCGCAATGCACGTCTTGTCAATCTACGTGATCGTCCTAGTGATCGTGTTGGCGCACGAGATCTCTCTGTTGTTGTTGGTTGCTCTTCTACAGGCACATATGCATCCAGAAGCTCTGAGCGAAATGCTTGTCCTTCAAGTCGTAGTTCATTTTCTAAGCGGGTGATCTCTGGTATGCTTATACGATCTGTAGTCAATCGTGGTGCCTCAGGAACAGGGTGAGATGACGAAGCTTCAGAAACCAAAGGGAGTGGCTCTAAGCTGACTTCGATTCCTTGTCCCTCTGGATCTACATCATAGGGGCCATCGTCAACGAATGCTTCATAAAGACGCACAGTTGCATCGCTCTGTGTTGCTGGATCTTCAACGTCATTTACACCCAAGCAAATGTTATGCAAGACACAACAAGCAATAATTGTCCGGATCATTCTTTCTATATTGATCATATATAGATGCTTCCATAATGTTCGCCAGCGACTGACTAAAGCACCAAACGAATGCTCTACAACGATGCGACTAGACGAATGCATCTTGTTAAATATTTTTTGACGTCGATTGGCAGAGCTACGTGGAAAAGATGGAACCACTGTACGCATGACTGGAAAAGCAGAGTCTAATAAAACAGTACTTAGATTTGTTGCTTATATTCATATTGTATATACATATTAAAAACTACTCACCAGCGATAATGTAGGTGCCATCCATACATACTTGATCGGGTATATTGACGAGATTTGTATATAACGCGCTTGTTGTGAAAGCACGTGCGTCATTTACACGGCCTTTTTGTATTGTTAATAAATATGTTAAATTTTTGATAACCATAATCACTAACACTGCTTACCGGAATCACCATATTTTATAAATGTAAAGCGAGTTGAAGCATCGCATACCGCAAGTAAATTGAAAGAAGCATTGTTCTTTCTATCGACAAACATGTTTCCTCTTTTAGCTGGTTTTTGTATTATGACCAATTTCCCATCCATGACACCGATTACTTTATCCAGTCGTCGATGCCCTGCTCCTCCTTTTGTTTTAAATTGATGTGCCATCTCCTGCGTTCTTCGTAAGTCATTGGTTGGCCAGGTGATTTCTGTCTGACCCATTCGTTCTATTGCCTTAATAAATCTATCTGTACAATTGTTCAAGGATCCATCAGGAATATCCAACAGGGCGCATACCAAACGAAAACCAAAATGAGAATTGGCAAAGCGCCAGAGAACCACGGCAACCTGGATTTCTACTGGAATCCCCCCCTTCATTTGACTTCCAATATACTCTGGATCGCTTTTCAGCTTGTTTACCAGCAATTCAAAAGCACTTTTCGTAATACGATAGTGAGATTTGAACCGCTTACGCCCCTCAGCTAGATCGCTCAAATTGGGATGCGTAACTCTCCACCACCGGGAAGATTCATACGCTCGCTGTTGTCGCTGATGCGCGATTTCTGCTGTCATAAAAATAGGACATGCATGAAATATTTCATAAAAAATGTCCTGGTATACAAGTTTATACCTGAGTGCCGCCTGAGCCACTAATGGACCAAGGACTTCAAATGACATTTGGTCGATAACTCGTAAATAATTTCGATGACTAGCGAGCAGTTCTTCTTCTTCTTCCATCATGGCATCCATCAAGTGTTGAAAGTGACGTCGGTGGTAAGCTGCTCCCTGAATTACAGCTAGATTCGTTTGACATTGCATGATGCAAGCATCTGTACAAGGATCTTGTCCAATTAAAGTACGATTGTTCATTTTGTCAAGTTGAAATAAATAATATTATAAAACACGAAAGTATTACGAGAAAAACTCGCGTTGCGCGTTCCAGGTAGTTTAAAACTTTTAGCAGTCTCACAGGTACCCCGATTTCGTATTCCGTTTATAGTAAAATTATTTTTACCTTATATGTTAAAAAAGATTTTTCTCATGATTTATTTGCGAATTTGAGAGGACCTATTGAATCATAATAAAAAAAAGTGATTGTAATTATTAATGGAATATATTACATCATAGATATTAATAACGGCAACAATCATTGTTCAATAATGTTGGAGAAGTATACTAAAAATAACTTTCCTTCATAAAATATTGCTGAGTTAGGACAAAAAAAATTTTAAGCCAATGACGTATAATTATGATTCCAAAATAAAAAAAAAATGACGGATATGACTAATTAAAGAAGTTTGTTGGAACTTGGTTATATAGACCAATAACGCTGGATAATGATGTCAAAAGAAATAACTATGTAATTAATAATATATATCGTAGTATAAAGAAGCAACAACAATAACTGGTCATAACGTCAGATGCCAAACATAAAAATAAATAAAAAGAATGGCTAATATAGTTACAACAGGCTTGTTTGTTGTAAATAAAAAGACCCTTTTCGATTTTTTTTTGTACCAACGTGCATTAGTCTGCTGCATTTACTGTAAAGCTTATATTTTTTTTTACTTTGTATACAACTCACGCACTGGTCAACTTTAGTTACATTTTTTATTATCAAACCGTTCCAAAGTATCAATATGAAAGATATACAGATAAATCAAAATCAACAGAGCACCGATTCATCCAAATATAATACTATTCTCATTATAAACTTGATTTATTCTATCTGATCAACATTATTTATTATGTATCGTGTTCAGCAAACTAATAATTTTTAAGTTTACTTTTTCTGTTTATAACCAAATAAAAGTTCATAATCCTCTTTATCATTACTAGATTAATAAAAATAATAATTAAGTTCATTAATCTCTCTTTTTAATCTTCAATTTTTGTTTTTTTCTTTTCAGATATTTTTTTTCTATATTAAAGCCATTACTACTTTTCTTTTCAACTGCTCTATTCAAGTATATAATAATATACAAAAACTTAAATTTTCTGTAAAATATAGTTACTCTCTTTTTTATTTGAATATATACCTTACCACAGCATTGTTAAAACTTTGATCCATTACTCTATAATTATAATGACGGATCAGAAAAATCCGACGGATCCATAGATCTCAATCCGTTTACAATCCGGATTGTAGAATTACGATCCGAATCCGATCCGAATCCGTTGAGACACAATCCAAATCCGATCCAATCCGTATGAAAAACGGATCGGTTTATAAATCCGGATTGTACTAAGATCCCTGGTAACCAACGGGTAAATACGTTAGGTAGAAGTATTTACCCGGCGACGACCCGGATTCCTGGGTTGGAATCGTCGCTTCGACGTCACACTTGGAGCTGACGCGGAACTGGGAACAAAACCCGCTTCAGACGCGACAAATATGTCAGATCCGTTGTAAGTTTATATGACTAATCGCCGCACCTTAACGTTAACAATAATAACCAGGATTCTTCGGTAGATGAAACACAATAAACTATGCCACAAGGAAAATGATAATAAAGAAGGTGAGGAAGGTAAAATAAGAAACAAGTAGACTAGTTGATAATTAGATAGATAACTCGACAATTAGATAGTTTGTTAATTCGTTAATTGATTTAATTATTTTATTATTATTATTTTGGATGGTATTTATATAAAAACAAAATAAAAATAATATTTCCAAATATGAATATGAACATGACAATATTATTAAAATAATAATATTATGCAAACGACATGATCGTTGTCTTGATAAGAATAAGAAATAATGAAAATCAAAAATAAATAAATTAAAAACAGAATATGGATCAATATGATCCATACGAGACAACACAAAAGAATTAATTAAAGATCATAAAGATGATCTTTCATAATAACATAAAAGGAAAAGGATATTATAAATGGGAGAGACGACGGAGGTAATAATAATAAATAATATAAATGGAAATAAGGGAGACAATGTATGAAAGAATATAGGAGGAACAGATGGGTGATGAATAAAAGTAACCAACGGATAAATACGTTAGGTAGAAGTATTTACCCGGCGACGACCCGGATTCCTGGGTTGGAATCATCGCTTCGACGTCACATTTGGAGCTGACGCGGAACTGGGAACAAAACCCGCTTCAGACGCGACAAATATTGACACGTGTGGTGCTTAGTGTTATATGTACGATTGACAAAAAAGGTAAGAATAAAATAGAAATAAAAATAAATAAAGAATAGAAAATAGAGGAAGAGAAAAATGATAAATAAATAAATAAATAGATAAACGGGTTCAGAGAAGTTAAGGGTTGCGTGTAGTAAATAGTAAAGATAGAAATAAAATAAAATAATAGTAAAAGAAATAAACGAAATATAATCCAACGATGATTTCACTAAGATTATCCCAAACCAATAATGCAAATCCAATGTCAATACAATTCCCAACGATCAAATAACCAGAATAAGATAATCTTTTATTAACAATTTTCTAATTGCTATTTATATTCGAATTCTAAAATAGAAAAGAGCTGTTTCTAACTAGTGAATATATGATCTATATTTCGATAGATAATCATATATAAGAGTACGGGAAATATTTCATATAATGGAATTATATCATTTAAAGTGTGACAACAAGATTGACATAACATACGGTAGGAAATAAAAAGAGAAAATATCAGATAAGAAGAAGACAAAAATTAAAGAACAGGTATGATAAGGAAGGGTAAATAGGGCAACAAGATAAAGGTTTCAATATGATGAATTAGCGTCGAGCATAAAAATCATGCTAATCAAAGAGGGTAGTAAAAATAAAAATACGGATTAGGAACTAACACGATAAGAAAAATAATGATAATACAATAGTCATCATTAAATACAAATAAGTTAAAGAATAAAATAATACCGAGTATAAAATAACAATGATATACAAGGAATTACGTAAAGATATAAATAATATATAGTAACAAAAGGGGATATTCTTCAAATAAAAAGATAAGGATTGTATCAGAAAATAAAAATAATAATAATAATAAGAAATAAAAGAGATGATAAGAAAATCAGCTATTTCGGGAGAAGGTTTCGGTAGAATATTTCTTCCCAAATTATGCCATATTCAGTGGCCAACTCCATCACGTGAGTGCCCAAAGTGGATGAGGCCAGAAAACCTCACACACAACGTGTCTAGGGTTATTCATCTCATCCGCTATCCGCTCATCCGATCCGCATCCGCATCCGCAAGAGCGGATGCGGATAGGCATTTGCGGATGCGGATGCGGATGCGGATAGGTATGGTATCCGATCCGACTATCCGTTCTATCCGCAAGTGTTCAGGTGTTTGGTTTTTTTTTTTTTTTTTTTCAAAAAAAAAAGTTGTTTCAAAAGATATCAAAATACAGCATTGAAAGAGCGAGTAATAATTTTAGTTCATTGAAGGAATAGTAAGTTATAAGTATTGGATAAAATAGTTGATTCATTTGCGAGATCCATTAAAACTTTTAGATCTATACTCATTATTTGACCTAATTCCCGAAATGTTAATTCCTAGTCGTCATACCATTTTGTATTACTGATATCACATAATATCCCGTTCATGCAACAACATTTGTTATAGATAATAATAATAAGTTATTTTATATTTTTATTATCATATTTCTCATTATTCCTTATAATTCAACTAATTCTAAGATTCATTTATATATTACTTCCATCCTCTCATCCTTATAACAGTTGCCAAATAATCGTCTTCTAATGTTAAAAAAAAGAGATAAACCAATACATTACTAATAATATAACCTACCGTTTATCAATAATTACAAAGAAAAATCGAATGACAGAAGCATGGATACTAGTAAAATACACGAATGGTAGTAATTATCATTATTATCATCGTAAATGGTCAATAAATAGTGAATATCATCAATATATCAATAAAATAATGTATATATTGCGTATGTTGTGGTGAAGTCATATTGAAAATGATCCAAGGAAGCAATATATGCTGTATTTCGCTATGCTGAAATAAAAAAAAATAACATAGTTCATTAATAAAATAGTGCAATGTCATCCGGTATACAAGAGTACTGGGCGTTATGCAGAGATGAATAGCATTTCAGTGATGAGCACGAATAAAATAGATTTGTGAACGTCAAAATGTATAATCGTATAGATAAAGATGTGTTCGTCGTTATAATTGGTGTAAGTTTGTAATAAGGTGTCATAATAAAAAAAAGTTTCGCGATTATTATAATAATCTGGTATTTAATTGCATGTGTATATATTCATATGTGTTAATGATCGGTAGATGTAAGAATAAATATTGAAATCCAGAAGGAACCAAGGGATGGAGTATGTATGTTGATGTAAGAAGGCGAAAAGTAAAAAGAGAAAAGAAAAGTGAACAATAATAACAGAAAGAAAAAGAATTTTTGGGCAGGGAAATAAAAAAGAATAAGCTCAGCTTATTATTATTGGTGTAATATAATGTATATCGTAAATCAAAAAAGATTCTTTCTTATATATGCTTGCATAAATATGAAGTGATGTTAAAGCGTAATAAAATAAAAGGGTTGTTATGACAACTGATTCCTTTAATAGCCCATATAAACCCATTATAAATAATTATTTCATATTAACATTATTACCCAAGAAAAAAAATAATACACATAAAAAAAAATAACTACATAGTCAAAACCATCCACATCATACTTTATTGATAATATTGGATAAACAACCCCTCTTCCAAATACCTTCATCCGTATATATCAATAACAATAATTTCATCTATTATCCTATATCCATAACACATGTTTGTTTTACAATCGTTGACAAAATCAAATCATAAGCTCTATATACTTAAAAATAAAAAACAGAATAGCAACAGTGATTCAACTTGGAAGTGTGCATAATATATAAAAAAAAAGATGTAATACTTATCAATAATTATCATTATTGTATATGGCAAAAACTTGAATATCATTGATCGTGTCAGAGATAATAATATCTACCAAGTGAAGCAAGGTGTATTGGTAATAAAAATCAATAGCTAACAGTTCCGTGAAAGTATGGTTATTCAAGTATAGAAAAGGTTATTTCCTTCAACAAGTCGAGGATAAATGGCCAAGTACATGCCGGAATCGGA
This sequence comes from Circinella minor, assembly GCA_016758965.1. Classification (NCBI taxonomy): domain Eukaryota; kingdom Fungi; phylum Mucoromycota; class Mucoromycetes; order Mucorales; family Lichtheimiaceae; genus Circinella; species Circinella minor. The sequence continues at coordinate 9,780 of JAEPRB010000397.1, forward strand.
ACAGCAGTTGCTGTATAGTTTAAATGTCACTGACAACGGCGATTATAAGCCAAGGACCATTGAGGAAGATGCATTGGCGCCGCGCTGACGACCAAAACGTTGCATAAATTGTTGTAATTCTTTTTTGAGTACTTCCCATGCCTCTTGAATAGAGTGTTGAGTTGCTAATTTTGGGCGAATTTTTGACAGGTGTTGCGCAAGTTCTTGCCGAAACTCTTTAATCTGGGTGAAGGAAGGGTTTCCTCGCCAATAACTTTTGCCTCGGGGGCTGTCACCCATATTAATAAAGCTGGAAAGAATGCTGTGATCAGACCAAGCTTTGCATATATTTTGCACCGTAGCTCGAGAAATAAGTGGACGTAATGAGCGTGATGCAAAAATAAAATCAAGTGTTGAAAAATATGTATCACCATGACGATAGGTTGGTAACGGTGGTTGCGCCATGGTATCATTGATACAGTCTATAAAATTAGTATTCAACATAGCGCACCATGAGGTTGAGATGTGGTTATGGTGTTCTGTTGAGTAACAATTATAATTAAAATCACCGGCAATAATAAGGCGGTCGGTATATGGCAACGTGGTGTTGGTGAATATCAGTGAAGATTGTAAGTATTCAAAAAACTGGTGACGCTCGCGTAAAGAAGATGTTGCTGGAGCATATATTACCAGTAAATAAAAGGGGTTGAATATGTGAGGTTTCGATTGAATATAGGCAAAAATTATTCGTTCAGTATTTGATGTGAGATCAATGTCAATTTTAGTGATAGTGATACCAGGGGAGAATGTCAATAGTCCACAGCGGGGTGTCTAAAGACTAGCCGAGGGTTGAAATTGAAGATTAAACAATTGACTGATATCATTGGTGTTGGCGTTGATTTCTTGTAATGCTAAAAGTTGAGGTTGTTGTTGACGAAGGTATCTGATGAGAGAAGACCTGGCTTCAGAATTGTGAGTTTTCTGTAAACTGCTACAGTTCAAGGAACAAATTTTGAGAATATTGTTAGATGTCATATTATTTTGGTTTTTTTTTTTTTTTTTTTGTTTGTTTGTGTGTTTGTTTGTTTTGTTTTTCTTAAGTTAGTTGGCTGTGTGGTAAACAGCGCATTACTCTAGAGCGGAACCCGATGGTTCCTGCTTATTGTTCGTTTGTTGCGATGATCGAGTGATGCAACCATTTTTTGTTGTACGTTGATCGGGAGTTGGGTCTATTTTTTCTTGATGAGGGAAGCGTAGGCGAAGCATCATGGCAGCTACTTTTTGTTCAGCCTCCGGAAGGCCTAAGAGGTGAGAACGGTCTTCTGTTGACAAAGGATAGTGAGTGTGCCAGTTAGTATTGATTTGTTGACTGGCGGCTTGTTGTATGATATTACTGAAGGCTGATGGATTTGTTGCTTTTTCAGCAAAAGTGGTACTGAGTGTAACTGCAACATTGTCAATAGTAACAACAGGTGATGGAGTAATGCTGGTATCATTATCAAGCTCTTGTGTTACGTTAATCATTTCTTCATCATCACTATCATCGGAGTCGTCATTGTTGGTCAGTGTTGGTGCTTCTTGAGTGATGGGCGGTGTTTTGTTGGTAGTGTCACCAGCAGAAGTGTGCGCGATAGGTTCAGGTGGTACTGTGTTGCTGGTTCCGCTTGTTGCAGGAGTGGAAAAGCCTATGTTACTAGTGCGAATACGTCGACGTTTTGATCCATTATTTCCTTTATTACCCGGAAGATGGTCTCGTTCATCAGTGCAGTTAACGGAGATATGACCAACTTTACCACACGTCCAGCATGTACGGAAATTGCAAGGGTGAGAGGGGCAAATACGTACATGATGATCGGGTTTGTGACATCGAGCGCAATGTAATGGCATAGAAGCCCAGGTAGCATAAAAATAATTGTCAGTTGTAAGCCAAGATATGTTGTGTGACATTGCGCTAAAAGGTTGAGCTCCCTCAATGACTTGGCGGTCAAGCACAGCGAAACCATTTCCCATGAAAATTCCAGAGGTAGCATCACGATATATACCACAATCAAGAACATGACCATAAATATTTAGGCTGGTAGTAATACCTTCCAACAGTTTGGTAGGAGGCATAAAGGGTAGTTTGGACAATCATACTTTAGTGATATTTGCATTTGACGATAAGGTGCAACATGGCTTGACGAGAACGCCATTTTTGAAATTAAGGCCATTGATTAAGGCTGATTCAATCTCTTCTGATGTTTCGAAGTACACTTCGATAAGTACTCGAGGACCTTCGCGAATGGGTTGAGCGCCACAGTTATTCGGTTAGGTACGGCCGATCAGATTCATTAGTTTTCCTATAGGTTCAGTGCGACTGCTCAAGTAAAAAAAAACGCTGTAGACTGATGCAGGAGATCCACCGACACGGAAAACATTCGAATAAATAATTTTAGTAGTTTTCTGGGTATCTGAGTCATCAGGTGTATTGATTGTCTCTTGTTCTTTTTGAATAAGTGATTGCCTATGTTTTTGAACTACTTTTGCATAAGTAAGGCGAGGTACTGGGAGTGTGGATGTTGTAGGTGGTTGTGTGCCAGAACCAGTGTCTGGCGAATTTTGATTTTTAGCGGAAGAAGCCATGTGCAGTGCACTTAACTCTCTCCTCCCACTTAATTCTTTGAAATTTTCAGATTCAGCTATGTGAATAAAAGATAAGTCATATAGTAAAGTTAAGTATACACCATGAGAAAAATTAGCGATTATCACAGATATCGCAGAGGAATCACGGATATCGCAGACACATTTGAACACAGAAAACCAAAATGGGAGTTAGAAAATGGGTTTATTCCTGAAAAGGACGAAAAAAATTCAGACAGTGCAAAAATCGCAGATATCACAGAGGAATCACGGATATTGCTGACACATTTTGAACACAGAAAACAAAAATGGGAATTAGAAAATGAGTTTATTCCTGAAAAGGACGAAACAAATTCAGACAGAGTAAACATTGCAGATATCACAGAGGAATCGCGGATATCGCAGACACATTTTGAACACAGAAAACGAAAATGGGAATTAGAATCCTGAAAAGGATAAGAGTGAAAGACAAAAACTGTAGATTTATACAAAAAGAAATGGGAAGCGGAGAAAAAAAAACTATATGTCACTTATTTTGCCTAATGTTATGTCGCCTGGTATCATATCAGGATATATAATATAATATCTATCTTCATGCAAAGATGCTTTTAACAACCCTGCATTACCCCGTATATTCTCAGCATCAATGACACATAGTTTGTCGGGTGTATTGGGTCCGCCTCAAGGTCCATATGGGAGGCCCTTTTTCTTTCTTTCCTTGGTGCCATAGTCAGTCATTTTCAGATTTCCAAACAATTTGACCAAGCATAATGGACGCTCATCAAGAATGCCTTCCTCCTCAACACCTTCCATTGTCTCTGTACTTTCGATGACTGCCATTTCTTCATCTGATTGACTAATACCCTCAAATCTTTCTTGAATGGATCCCGGAGTAACTGGTGGTTGTGCATCTATAAATATTTTGAGGAAAAGAATGGTGAGTGATTTGGCATAGTATAATACAAACATTCCGAACAAATATGAACCTGGGCATACCTCTAAAACGATGCGTGAAAAACAATATTAATTCTCCAAAGAATGTAGCCTCACCACCACCTCGTATTGGAAGTCGCATTTTGATTATCGTATCCGATTTTTTTGCAACACTTGAATATTCATTACATATGAATCTGGTGCTGTCTTTGAACAGGTCCTTGCCCACCTTGATTTCCAGTTCTAACGTGGCTCCCAATGCTCGGTCGTCGTCAAACTGATTATGCCAGTATTGCCTTATATAACGTTCGATATTGAGATGATCAAAGTCTTCTAGTTGCATAACTTTCCAATCCCAAAGCTCGATATCAGGGTATTCATCCAAGGAGTAGGCATCACCATCCTCCAGAACAGTTTCCAATTCATCCATCAAATATACACGCTGGAAATTATGCATGAGTAATTGTCACTTAATGATCTTGCCAGCGTTTGGCCCAGGTAAAATTCGGGATTTAATATGTTTCTTGAAAAAGCCTAAATAATAATGAGTTATTACTTTTATCATTGCAGTTGTAAACCTGATGTGAACTTGTAACAACATACCAATTGCTCGCTCTGCCGATCGTGTAGAATAGCCACGTAATGGGCTAAGTTTCTGGATAATATCATGTATATGCCGAAGATAATGGAAGTTAACAGTATATAGATTACTACTGATCTTATTCTTCATGTGCATATGCCAAATTTGTAAGTGTCTATTTAAAGTTGAGTTGCAAGTTAGACAACATTGTTTCTTATTTAAATTACTTTTTTTTATGTGGTAAACTTACTTTTGGATGGCGGACACATCATTTGCGTATATTTTCCACTGGAGAGCTAAGGTACATCCAATGACAAGTGACATAAGGGCTTCAACTTGTTCAGAATAAGCACCATACGTTTCAGCAAGCTGTTCAAAAACCAAAGTAGGAACTATACATTGAAGAAGCATGATCCAGTCAACAGAACGCATATGACCAGCTTTCCGGGACACATCTGTATATGTATAAGTAGACATGAGGATTAGCTTAATATTGGAGAATATTTCAGATGTGGTATAATGTGGAAGGAAATAAACGAACCTCTGAAACTCCCTTCAAATATACCGGATGGTATTGTTGCGTTGGACTCCGTGATCACTTTACCAATGGCTGAACACGCACTGGAACGCAGTTTGATGGTTGTATCCAAATCGCCATATTGACCTAATATCATGTCCCAGAGACGTTTTGTAACGTTTGAGCCAATTAAATGTAGCTCATCAAGACCAAAGAACGAGTATCCATGAAAGGACTTCAACGTTGCAAATTCATTCTTTTTGACAATACCAAAATCCTAAAGGTAAATCAGATAAAAAATGAGTGGAATGTATATAGCGAATATAACGATATGGAATATAAAAAATATTGATTTAATACCTTATCGCCATTTTTGAATTCATCATCCTTCCTTGCGGTAGACATGTTGTTTGTCCCTGTGTAATAACGGCCATATCCTTTACCAGCTGGACCAATCTCCCTTACTGTTTTGATGTGACATTGACGGCAACCATAATCAGAATTGTGACCTTTATGATGTATAAGTTCCTGAACACCAATAATATCACCAGATGCAAGTAGTAGATGTACTTTGAAGTTGAACAACCCATCTTCACAAATGACTTTCAATCCTCCATCTTCAAGAATACAGAGTTCGTTTAATAATGGTGTCAAAAACGAAAATAGATCGCCGTTATGATCTCCTGGTATAATCGCAACCTAGAGCATATTTTTGTGCGGTAACTGTGAATAAAGATAAGTAAATGAATTGTTGAAGTAGTATAGTAATAAAGATAGTACTAATAATAATATCTTACCGTTCCATTGGTGGCAGGCTTAAAAGTACGACATATACGATTGTCATCTTTGCTTCTCCTCCTTTGAATGGTGCAAACCCATCGACAAACAATGAAATTGCTATGGTGTCCTGTTCATTTTGGAATATGGTCGATTTGAATTTTTTATATACTAAGACATCAAAAATGTCGTTCATTTGTCTAGGTTCCGGTTCATGAACATCTTGAATCATTTCACAGGTCTCCTTATCTGCAATAAGGTTCGACAACTGTCGACCGAGAGGGAAATAAGACATCGTTTCGACTGGCTTTCCGTTACTCTTGAATTGTTGTTCACCACAGCTACATTCATCATATGAGCCTTGAGGAAACAAATGGCAGCGTTTTAGGCATATCCGGTATACAGTTTCATCAAGCTGAAAAAGTTTACCCAACCTGTTTTCAGATGTTTTAGGCGAGAGCAATGGTTTTTTGCCTAAAATATGATTTTGTACATTATTAGTTATTAGTAAGTTATTGATCATCAGTTGAATAATTACTCTTTTAAGTTGAATGCTTACCAAAATCATCTTGAATAATCCACTTGTTAAATAACGAGATGAGTTCATCGTAGGAATCACGGCTAACATTGTTATCTTGTGCCCAGCAGAAAAGCTTATAACTTTTTTGTTCATAACTTTGTAGTTGAGGCATTGGTTGGATTTTTTTAGTAATAGGTTCATTGGTAACAAGGGGTGTTTCCTTTTCCCAAGGATCGATGTATTGCTCATTAGCTGAGCAGGTTCCTGCTTGATCTGACAAAGACTCGTTTGTTGGTTAGATTATGGGATCGTCAATATTAGATGCGTCCATGATAGCAAAATCTTCGTCGTCATCATTACTATCACTTGAATTGGTATAATTATCATTGTCACCGTCATCTTGATCTTGGGTAACATAAGGCTGATCATCTTGTCCAAAGTCGTATACTATATCATCAGGCGTGAAGCTACATCGGTTTGATCGATCTAAGATAGACATGTTATCGATATTATGGTTATTGGCCAATTTATTTGCAGGGAGAATAGAAGATATATGATCTTGATCTATGACCATGGGGTCATTCTGATAGGGAGTAGGAGCAGGAGGTAATGCTTCACGATCTTGGGTTAGTGGTCGAGAAACTGTTTGAACACGGCCATCTAGGTAGTTAATTATACAAGGTAAGTTTTTTTTTTCATAAAGGTTATTTTTATATATGTGTGATATTTTTGCAATATAGTAATTTAGGTCATACCACACGAAGCGTCATGTTTTCTATACTTGGTCTTTTCAACAGCTTGGAAGCATTTTTTGCAGTAAATAAAGGTGGACTTGGGCATTGTAAAAAAATATTATGTAGACTAATAATTGCTGAACATTCTTTTCATATTTATACTTTTTTTTATATGCTGTGGTTTCTATGTTTTTGTTCGATCATGATCTATATTGCCATCCTCAGGTATTGTCTCTTTCTTTCTTTATGTCACTTTGATACTGCACCATGCATAATGGTGCCATTGTTCTGTGTTTGGATTCTTTTTGCTGCGGCCTTGACTGCTATCTTTAAGTAGAAGGTTGCTGACAGTATGTGGACTGTGGTTGTATAACAGTTTTTATTTTAGAAGTTACATATGTCATTCTTTTTTTTTCACTCTTATCATTCGACATCTGAAAAAATGAATCAGCAACAACAACAACAACAACAACAGCTTCTTTCTCCTCCTCCTCCTCCTCCTCCTCCTCCTCAACAACCGGTCCCCATTACCAATGAGGACATCTACATGCAGGTATTGGCGATTGGTGATTCCCAACAAAATGGTGAACTCCGTGTTAATCACCTGAAGCAACGCGTTAGTGGCATTGAGGCAATGCTGCGCCAGATGCTGTACAACCAGCAGCAAATCCTTGGCCTCCTCCAACAACAGTAATAACAACCTTCTCCTCCTATCTAACAACAACAACAACAACAACCTCTTCCTCCTCTTCAACAAGAAGAACGGTATCACTACCCTGTACCATACGTGCTTCCTGTTGGTGGATTCATCTCGAAGCCATCGACTGAATAGCACTGGGAGCATGGTAAAAAGGTCGCCCAAGAACATGTGTTTCAGCTGTTCTATGGTCCAGTCTGTTCGTTGGATGCAGAAAAGGCGGTCTATGCGCATAACGTCTGCAGGGACGCCGCCACCAGGCTCGGTGAGGCTGTTATCAACGTGTATGACTGCTTGGACCAGGGTAGGAAGGGTTGGAGCGTCTTTACCTATTCCAAGGCGTTCGAAAACATTCTCGGGCAATTTTACTCCTTCGTGGAGGAAAACCGGGATGGAATGCCGGTGAAGGACACTGAGGATGATTAGATTGGCAAGTTTTACTTGAAGGTCCCCTTTGACAGTGAGATGTGTGTTAAAAGATACAAACAAAAATAATGCAAATGAATATTAACTAATTGAACTTAAACTAACTACTAACTAACTAGTTTTATATGTTATTTTTAGGAAGAGAAGAAATGACAAGGAAAAAAGAGAAGCATCGTATGTATTATATATCATTATATCATATTGCTCAATATATTATGTATTTCTTATAGATTGCTCATTATTCTAATAAAAAAATACTAGCATTTTGGATTTGAACATGGTGCACAGCAGATCCAGCTTGTCCTAACGGTCAACTGATGCCATGTCATTATAAGTACATGATCTTTTTACACCCAAAAACCCTGTTTGTTATTTACTACAAATGAAGAAAACCTTTGTTTGAATAATATTGTATTTATCCTATTGCACAACCATTGATTATTTGCCAAATCAAAGAATCCTTCCTCTTATAAGCTAGTTTTTATTGTAGTATTTCACGTTTTCATTTTGATTTATATATACTGACAATTAATTTAATTATTGCATACATAGGGATCAATCCATTAACGGGCACAGTCAGGCCGCTGGTGCAAGGTGGGTTAAAAATGGATTATAAGAATAGTGTAGAGTATTATATGATGATGGACTAAAATATAAATATTATTATGCTTATAGCTCGACTGTTTCGCACACAGATCCGGTTGTCTTCTCCATTCCTTCTTCTTTACGTGCTGCTGTTTCCTCCTCCTCCTCCTCCTCCTCCTCCTCTTCTTCTTCCTCATGCCGACCACCACCACAACAACTTGATTTGTGTCAAGATAACCGCCGCCCCTCTATCAGTCCTGCCACTCGTCCCCTACCATCACCATCATCATCCACCTCATCTACCTCCACCACTTAATCTCATCGACCCAAAAAGGGAAAAGCAAGAGCCCCCCCGTCCAATCGTTAATGTTTTTTTTTTAATAAAAATAGTCTATAAATATACAATATACAGTAGCTTTTATTAGTCAAGTTAGGTTACACGGATATCTCAAATAAGAAATCTCTGTTTTAAATTTCAATTATAAACTTCGATATCTGTGATAAATCTGCGATATCTGCACAAGTTGCCCAAGGTAATAGGCAACTTCATCAATAAATATAATTTTTTTCTTTCAAAGTATACAAAAAGTATATAATAAATAGAACTACAGCATAGTATTTAATGTAAAAAAAAAAGAGGGATGCTAAAGATGAAGTTTTTATTTCTACTAGATTATATAAAAAAGAATTGCAAAAAAAGATACAAAAGAGAAAAATTATATTTTTTGATGAAGTTGCCTATACTTAACTTTACTACATGACTTATCTTTTATTCATAGCTGAATCTGAAAATTTCAAGGAATTGAGTGGGAGGAGAGAGTTAAGTGCAGGGTATATAAGGGGATTCGTCATTATGTAAAGACATGATGCTGCAGCTTATGATAAAGAAATAAAAGGAGAAGCTGCAGTAAAAGAAGTATAATTGGTATTAAAAATAACCAACTAATAATTATACTATTATGAAGGTAACACTGAATAATAATATTTTTAGCTATGATGACAATTAATTATTAAGTTTACAAAATATCCAAAAAACAACTAGCAATTAAAATAATTGTCAATTCAACTGTTTGTGAGCAAGGTAGGGGTCGAACCTACGATCTCCTGATTCGTAGTCAGGCGCCTTATCCATTTGGCCACATGCCCGCTTGATATTGTCGCGTCGGAAGCGGGTTTTGTTCCCAGTCCGCGTCAGCTCCAAATGTGACGTCGAAGCGACGATTTCAATCCAGGAATCCGGGTCGTCGCCGGGTAAATACTTCTACCTAATGTATTTACCCGTTGGTTACTTTTATTCATCACCCATCTGTTCCTCCTATATTCTTTCATATATTGTCTCCCTTATTTCCGTTTATATTATTTATTATTATTACCTTTATCGTCTCTCCCATTTATAATATCCTTTTCCTTTTATGTTATTATGAAAGATCATCTTTATGATCTTTAATTAATTCTTTTGTGTTGTCTTGTATAGATCATATTGATCCATATTCTGTTTTTAATTTATTTATTTTTGATTTTCATTATTTCTTATTCTTATCAAGGCAACAATCATGTCATTTGCATAATATTATTATTTTAATAATATTATCATGTTCATATTCATATTTGGAAATATTATTTTTATTTTGTTTTTATATAAATACCATCCAAAATAATAATAATAAAATAATTAACAAATTAACGAATTAACAAACTATCTAATTGTCGAGTTATCTATCTAATTATCAACTAGTCTACTTGTTTCTTATTTTACCTTCCTCACCTTCTTTATTATCATTTCCCTTGTGGCATAGTTTATTGTGTTTCATCTACCAAAGAATCCTGGTTATTATTGTTAACGTTAAGGTGCGGTGATTAGTCATATAAACTTACAACGGATCTGACAAATTGACACACTGTGGAACGGATTATCCGGCCAAGCTCTAAATGCTTACATAATCGACCCTGAATCATCCATCCTTCTATCCAATTTATCGTTTCCTTAATCGCCCGTAATTATTAATCCACTTAAAGCCCTTCAATATTCCTTCATATTTTAGCACACCCATATTTTAGATCCTTTTCCTTCAACTATTTTCTAGTGCATTATTTTCTAACTCACATCACACTATTTATGGAGCTATTTATTTTAGTTTATTATTTATTTTATTTTCTATACATGTTAGATCCGATTCCTTATTTTTATATTATCCTATATTTTTCTATCTTTTATCTGCCATTTTTAGTTGCCAATTACCTTAATTATTAGTGTTATCATTATCATCATTATTATCCTGCCAACATATAATTAGAATTTTCCATCGAAAACCCGCCCTTATAAATAATCATCACGTTTTAGTAATAAAACATATCGAAGAATTCACCTTTCATTATTTCCTGTTGGAATCGATCTGTTTTTCCTGTAATAGTTTTACTATTGGATTAATTGTTGTTTGTTCTGGTATAAACATAATTATTCCACCCCTTTTGTTATTCTTTATTATTGTTTTATCTTGCAGTTACTGGCTGTGTCTATTTTATTTTATTTTTCTCCTTATTTTACCCCCATACCGGAGGATTATCTTATTTCCCCTGTGCCGTCCGTGTCATAATTTGTCACGTCTGAAGCAGATTTTGTTCCCAGTTTCGCGTCAGCTTTAAATGTGACGTTGAAGCGACAATTCCAACTTAGGAATCTGGGTCGTCGCCAGGTAAATACTTCTACCTAACGTATTTACCCATTGGTTACTTTTATTCATCACCCATCTCATGGCTCTTCCCAACTTTTAATAGGAACTACCTCCTCAGGTCTCAGCTCACAGGTGAGTCCAACCACAACCACAGCCGCAATACTAACCAACAACATCACCAATAACACAACTACAATTCCCCACCAGCATAAATTCCAACTTATCATTCTGTTCGTATGCTCAAGTTACCAAAGGTCAACGTATGACCAGCTTGAATACTATTTCAAAGATAGCTGCATTGTCAATGTCAACCAATTCAACAGACCTTACCAATTTCGAATCTTTAATTTATGTATTACGCCGTGGTTCAGAAACATTCAGCGTTATCTATGATGTTACTGGGGATAAAAGTGACCCACCATCATTTTACAAACAAGCTCGCCAAGTCTTTCCCCAAGGTATCGGCCTTGGTATTACCACTCATCATGACAATAGGTGTACATTGATAGAAATTATCTTGAATTCTGAAGAAGCTTATACTGAAGCTTATAAGAATCCTATTGTAGTTCCTGCTACCAACAAGTCATATTAAGCATACCATTCTTTGCCTCCAGATCACCAAGTTACCAGAGTTTGTTTGCGGAAACTACCAATTTTATCTAAACAAGAACTTGAATCAGACCTTTGTGCTAGTTTATCTCAATATGGCTGAATTCTGCAAATGGAATTATTTGAAGAGCCTAATAGTGGATAGTTTAGTAGAAGAGGATTTGTAATCTTATATAAATTGCCCTCTAATAAATTTGAAGAACTATCTCACCAAATGGATTGGGGTTCTACCAAGGACAGAACTGTATGTAGCTTTTATGCTACTTAGGCAGATATGGGGAAGTACTACCATTATTGCCACAAAATAGTATTCTTCACGGATCGGATTGGATCGAATAATAGGGCTATCTGCATCCACATCCACAAATGTGGGTATGGATATGGATGCAGATGCTGCAGATGCGGATCGGATAGTGGATAATATATAGTGAGTAGCAAGATGTTAAAGAAGATAGTAAATTTTTTTTTATTTGAATGTAATTACGATTAAGATAGTAAACGCATATGTCACAGTACAGTTATGCATTGCCAAGAAAAAACAAGTTAAAGATGCAAAATAATAAGTAATGGCGAGTAAATGAATAATATGAACGAACACAATCAGTTTTATTTTATATTGATTGTCAAAGCAGCGTTTTATTTTATTCCTACAGTTAGCCAATAATCTAGATAAAAGTCCGCATTGATCAAGGTACAGCATATAAAGTGAACAATATTTTGCCGAAAATGATATATGAGTATAAGTTTTATTATGATAAAAAAATTACTGGTAATGAAAAGCATTGATAAAAATAATAAAAAAAAAAAAGTAAAGTGGGAAAGGGAAAAAGTAAAGTTAAAGAAGTAGACAGCAAAAGGAAATTGGGAGTGCAGAAGAAAAAGGTGACTCTGTGTATAAAAAAAATGGGGAATGAAGAGAAGAGAAAAGAAAAGAGAGGGTAGAGTATACATATATATTTATATATAAATATATATGCGTGTATTATTTATATGTCAGGGTAAATTATAAGTGAAATTTTTTTTTTGTTTTTTGTTTTTTTTATATTTCTTCCAACGTCTCTTCAATGAGTTGCTCTTCCAAGTTCCATTCAACTGTTTCCGAATCAGCTGCTTTATCATTATTATTTTTTATTTTTTCTTGTTTCAGCTCTTCTTCAAAAACATCATTAAATTCACCACTATAACCAGCCTTGAATCGAACCCATGAATCAATTAGGACAGATTCCTTCAAAGCATTGGGCTCCAATCTGTTTCGTTGAGTCGGTATAAATAAGGCCGCCTGAGAGAAACAACGCTCACTTGGTACTGAGCTTGCTGGTACAGCTAAGTAGCGTTTTACCATTGCATATAGTGGTTGCGGTTTACCATCTTTCAATCCACCAGCAGCTTCCTCATGACCTTTCCAAAACCATAACTTGTCCACTGCTGGCCTTTGTCTTTCTTCCAAGTATGCTACCAATATATCTTCCTCAATTGTTTGTGGCTCATAGTCACCATCATCAACGTCGATCGAAGTATTCAACCGTTGCTGTTCTGACTCTGGCATATACTTAGCCCATTCATATTCAATTTGTTGCTTGGCATTACAGATCCATTCTTCTGGCCAACCAACATATGACCACCAGGTAAAACGACAACGAGGGTCCAGTGCTTAGGAAGTTGTATAAACCGGTTGGGTCGCCTTGCTGTAATATTTTTTAAGCTTTTCAAAAGCATGAGCAGCAGCCTCTTTAATACTTGGATGGGCCTACAAGGTAAATAAAAAGAGCAATGTATGAGATATTGAATTTTTTCATTAAAATAAACAGTGTATAATATTTGATATGAAACTTACTGTTGAATTACGTCTTGAATAGCTTTCCAAGTGGTTGAATAGCGTGTTGTATGATGTCACTGCCTTGTTTATTGTTGGATATTTCTGAGCCGACATTTTCTTTTGGAAAGCAATAAACGGCGCGAAGAACTGTTGCAACTGGTCAATGAATTCCCAATCATTATCAGACAAGAAATAATCCGAAAGCCTGTTTACATGCATCGTCATCTTGTTATATGCAACCCGTTGCTTATGTGCAATCTAAAGCATGTTGTATATTGAATCCCATCTAGTGCGTACATCCAAAGGAAGTTGGATCGGTTTCAATTTTGGTGTGGCATTTGTACAAAACCCAATATATTGTTCATGACAAGTAGGCGATGATCGAATAGCACAAATACCAGAACACAGAGACTTAATAATAGAAGCAGAAGCTATAGAATAATAATAATCAAGTAAGTAAATAGTTGGGATCTTTTTTTCATTGGAATAAAGTTTTTTTTGTGGTTGAAATATTATTACATTCTGCTTCTGTTGTATCATTATCATCACTGGAATCTGTATTTTCCAGAGCCTGGGCTTTTAATCCAGCAACAATTGCAGTTTGAACAACCAAATTGATTACATGGCCGATGCAAGAAATATGGTTATTTTCCGCCGAAAACACCTCTGAAGCTAGGCTTGCTTCTAATTCTTTTGCCATTGTCACCATATTGGACGCGTTGTCAGTTGTCAAGAAAAATGGCTTATTGTCGAGCTCAAATTCCTCAAGTAACTTAACCATTGTCGCCGCGAGATTTGTACCAGTATGGGATCCTTTCAATGGTTCAAAACCAATGGCTAATGACCAGGAAGACCATTCCTCATCGATCTAGTGTGCTGTAACTCCAAGAAACGAGTGTTTCATATTAGACGTAGTCCAACCATCTGCAGTGTATGCCAAACAAGGCACGAGTTGGAGTTTTTCTTTTACTTGGACGTTAAGCTCATTGTAGTAATCAGACATATGGCGCTTAATAGTGGTGTCTGATGGCAGTTTCAGATCTTGTAATGAGGGAGCCAAATGCGCAATGTACAACAATCGTTGCAAGGTTGGTCGTTCGACTGCCGTGTACGGGGCGCGAGAAGTAATGAGATCGTCCATGATAGTTTGATAGAATGTTTTTTTTAAAAACACTACGGTGGGTGCCTGTGGTGTCAAAAAAAGGTCCAACGAGCCAATACCACGAGAAATGGGACTTTCACCTTTTGCAGGAGACAACGCAGTGATAGAATGCTTGCTCTTCATATGGTTTAGCATGTTTGACGTAGATCCTTTCTTATTGGTCGTGGTGGGGTGGTTGCAAATTCTACCAGTAACACTTTCCCATTGGCACCTGAATTCCTTTCTACTATCGGGCAGTTTCTTTATGATCACCCATTTGTTCTCCACTATCCAGTTTCTCTTGCGTTTGGGTCCAGTAGCTGTATCTGCTTCCATAATCACACTGCTGCTCTCTTGTGTATCTTGATCCACTGCCATAGATCCTTGACGAGATAATGTGCGGGTAGTGCTTATTTCTGACATCTGATCTTCATTATCCTAAAGGTATAATATTTAGAACTATTAGTATATTAATATATTGCTATTTTGAAATATGCTATATAGCATGTTATTTTCTTACAGAATTTTCCAAAAGGTATGACATAGCAGATGGTTGACAGGACAATGACATTGAAGATTTGGCATTATCGATATTATTATTGAATGACATATTAGATAAACGAAAAGGTAAAGTTAAGAAGAAGTGTGTGTGTGTTGTAGTTTGTAGATATAAAAAATTAATATGTGCTGTTATTATCGAAAGCTTGGCTATTTATATTAAAAATAAAATAAATCAATCGATATGAAAATACATCAATATATGGATATTGTCTTCTCTATCTTTTTTTTTCTTTAATTACGGTGGATTGTGAAGATAATATCATGGAGATAATATCACAGTATAAGTTTTTTTTTTTTTTGAATATGTTAATATGAATATCTATCATGCAGTTTCTATGTGAAAAATTATCTTATTGATTATTGGTTCATGAGAAGGGAATATCGTATTCTTTTGTACAACAGGGAATAGATATCATTGATCTGTGCTTTTTTTCTTTTTTAGGATTATCGTCTTGATTGGGAAATTATATTATATGGAAGTCCGGCCTATTTCGGGTACTCCTTTTTTTTCACTGTTATCATGATAAACTAAACTCCATCTCGTAGCTTCATGAGCACTTTCTTTTGATAGACAACACTTCATTGATCGGGAACAAATTCACACACTTTGGTAAATTCTTTATTTTTTTTATCGCGCGTATCAAACTACCTAACTTTTCGTGAATGATCAAGCATATTTACAGTTTTGATAACCATATAATGACCTTTGGAACCTCTCGAATTCAATCTTTGATAACGATTCTTTTACCGGTTCGGGAACAAATCTCTTGATGTAACTATTATTACTTTATTTTCCAATAGAGCTTATCAAATATTACTGCGACTTCTTGTGGGTGGAAATAACCTTCTTTATACTTTAATAACCATATGCTCACTGGAACTATTAACTGCTGATTTTTATTATCGATACACTTTGCTTCACTTAGGTACATATTATTATCTCTGACACAATCGATAATATTCAAGCTTTCACCATATACAATAATGGTAATTGATAAGTACCATTTCTTTTTCTAATAATATATATGCTTCCGAGTTGAATCACAGTTGCTATCATATTTTTTATTCTGTTTTTTATTTTTAAGTATATAGAGCTTATGATTTGATTTTGTCAACGATTGTAAAACAAACATGTGTTATGGATATAGGATAATAGATGAAATTATTGTTATTGATATATACGGATGAAG
>JAEPRB010000398.1:0-25770 GCA_016758965.1 Circinella minor
TGTTCGTCAGTGAGACATTCACTATTCGTCATGAGGGCATTCAAATGTTCACACATGGTACATGAATTATTCGACAATTGGCCATTAATTTTTAACACTTGGAATGAATATTGTTCACCAACAGGAATGGGTTTTTCGTGAATAGGAAAAAACTAATTTGCTATAGTAGTCTAGATACTATAACCAAAGCTATTTGTCTTAAACTTTATTTGTTGATAATCAATATTTTGCATATAAGTGACTGCAACCTTTTTTACTTACAAATTGCGAAGCACCAGAACTTAATTCCAACACTTCTTAACTAGAATCACTTTTTTAACATGGGACGAGTAAAGGATAACCAATTAACCCCACATTTGCCAACCAAAAAAATAAACCTTCAAGTAGGGCCCAGGAGCCAACAAAAAGTGAACTCAAAGAGTCATTGAACGATTTACATTCATTGACGAACAATGTTAAGATTTTACAGCAAAGATTAGTTCCGAGCAAATATGATATTAGTACCCTAACGGCAAAGCTGTCCCGTCTTACTCTTAAGGAAAAGGCCGCACTAAGAAAAGTGCCTATTACTTCAAAAAAAGCTCAAGCAGAACAAGATAAATGAAAAAATAATGTAAATCATCAATTATATAAACAACCAAAGTATATAGTTGAATGAGGTTCAAAATATTTATAGTTAATAAAGCATTGCTGTTTGTTTTATATAAAAGAAAGTTAATAGTGAGAATTTGTTGTACCACATGTTCTTTAGAATATGACTGACACAAATATCCAACGTCTAAAACAGCATAATAATAATTATCATAAAACTACGGATAAATGCAGCCAGTCTGTTTCTGCGATTGATCAAGTAAATGATGATATACTTTATAAGAAAACTGCACGATAAACATAAAACCTTTTTTTTTTGTTATTCTTTTCAACTTTTTTTATCACTTTCCAGAAATATGCAAACGCGTTCACAAACAAAAAAAATGCTAACAAGCGCCCTTCTAGACAGTCCCTTTCATCTACTAAAGCAACAGTTAATAAAATTAAGAAAACCTTAAAGCGCATGAAAATAAATGACACAAAGCAAACTGGTACGCAATGGTTTATATAGTTACTATGTATTCGGTCCATTTTGCTTATTATAAACTGTTTATTTTTTTAGCCTATAGTAACAAAGCACCCACCATTGCAGACGAGGATACTGTTATGGAGACTATTGAATCAATTGACTTTGTTAATGAAGAAAATATTGATCATGAGTCAAGTCAATTTTCGTTTTCGTTCTCTGCAGACACTGCTCGCTTAGTCCAAGAAAACGATGATATCAGTGACACAGACAATACTGATAGTGAAAGCAGCAGTATTTCGGATGGTGATGATGATGAGATGCCAAACGACGAAGAAGATATCTACCAACTATGGTCTATTCCACCGGATCCTATCGTAGTGGCTGCTGCAACAGAAACAGTTTTAATCCAACCAAAGAAAAATAAAGTTAATGAAGCTTTGCCAAAAAATCGTCGTGGTAAAAATACATATCATTCACCAGACATCATGAAACAGGCATTGGTTCTTAAAGCTGCCGGCGGATCTTACAGAAAAATTTCCGCATTAATGAATATACCAAGAGGTACTATTTACGAGCATAAAAAACGAGCTTAAACGAGAAAAGGAAAAGCAAATCCAATCAAGCATAAACGAGTTATGCCATCAAAAATAACAGAAAATGGTAGCAGATTTCTTTTGCAAAGTGTGACAGATAATAACACCATTACTTTGGACCAACTCCAGCACGCATACTTTCAAAAATTCGGGATACAATTAGCAGCATCAACAATATATCAATATCTTGTATATAAATGTCGAATGACAATCAAGCGTGCACATCTGTATCCAGAGCGCCGAACTGACGACGATACCAAAAACTTTCGAGTACAGTTTGTCAAGAAGTATATCGAAACTAAAATTTTAGATTACCAACATAATTGTGTATTTGTTGACGAAGCATCAGTTATGGCAAATATGCGACGTAACTATGCATGGTCCCCAGCTGGAGAGGTGGCTCATGTTAAAGTCCCACAGATGTATACGCGTTCCAGATCAATGCTAGCAGCGATAGCATATACTGGTATTGTTGATGTTTGTCTCAAAATTAACAAAGTTGGCCAAGGAGGAGGCACAAAATCCCGAGATTTTTATGCATTTTTGAATCTTGTCATGGATAAACGTGATAGCCGGAATCTTAAAGATAAAGGCTGGAACATTATATGTGACAATGCACCAATTCATACTGCACACTACATTGCAAATAGGGTATCTAAACGCGGTTATAAACTAGTGCTATTACCAAGGTATAGTCCGTTTCTTAACCCTATAGAAAACTTTTTTTCTAAAGTTAAGCTTTTATTTCGGCATGTTGGTGATAATACAAACTTTATTGAGCAAACTTCCGAAAATTAAACAGAAGATTTGGAACAAAGACTAACATCATCACTAGCTAAAGTCACCTTGAGTGACTATGCTGGATGGGTTAATCATTCTATGACATACTTTGATCGCTGTCTCACACGCGAGCATGATCTTTAATTTATACATTTTTTAATTGTCTCTCTTCCATTATATTCTAATCTGCTTTAAATCGCATAACTACCTAATCATAATAAGTCTAATAATATAATTACAATATAAACTCACAAACAAACCTTATAATAAACATACATCAGGTGTTTTTTTACAAATAATAGTCACTGCATAAATGATAATTAAAACAAATTATATATATAATAATACTCGCAAATCAAACACATCATAAAGGAGATCATCAAACACAAAGATGTTTATTTATTCAAAATTATACACATAATAATATACAAGGAATAATATCCATCCTCAATGGATAGGAAATATAATTAAAATCTTATATAAAGCATGCCAACATTAAAAAATTAAAATCTTTGTTTATACATAAATAGATATATTAGAAATCGAAGGGAGTGGAGAGTAATAAAATAAGAGAAAAGTGGGAAGAAGGGATTACAAACATTTAGGACATTCACAAGAAAAGTTAAGAGAAATATATGACTTAAGAGTTCGAGGTGGGATATTTGCTATGGTGTTTTCTAAGCAACACCATATTGCATCTTTATCAATGTTAGCAAAATCTGTTTTATAGCGTAAAGTTTTTACTTTAACTTCATTAAAAAACACGTCAGCTGGATTAATGGGAAATTCACAAGATGGAAAAAAGAAAATGTTATACCCATCAGCGTCTGCTATTCTTGTGAGCATTGCTCTTGTTTCAACAGGAGCATCATTAAGAATAATGCTCCAATCCGTAAGTCCATCTTCATCCATCTTTTCGGTAACTTTCCGCAACAATTTCTTAACATCGTCATCTTCCAAGTCTTCACATACTTTATAAAACTGATGTAACACCTTGCTGCGTGTAAATGCTACTAGGAAAACCATTGTTGTATCAAGAGGCTTGACAACCTTTGTCCGTTGGTTGATTTCTCTACCTTCTGCCATAGCTTTCTTTAACCTATCATTTTGCTTTTTTCGATCACCATATGTACGCATACTTTCAATATCAAATGTCATCTCCCCAATAAACACACACTCTCTTGGATTAACTCCTTCTTCAAACAGAGCATGCATACAATTATCGTGGGATTCAGTGCTTTCGTCCACCTCTGGTTGTTTAAATAGGATTTGGTGTGAACATAATGTTATTCGAAAGTTTTGTTATACATACTTTTTTAGGACATCTTTAGGAATCTTGGCATCGTTGAATTTATTTTGGAAATGTACATATATTTCTTCATGCATTGCAATACTATTGTCATCAACATATCTACAAAGAAATTTATGCATTGCTTCGGTTATATCATGCACCTTTTTCTTGGGGCCTGGTCTTCTTCTGGCAAAAGATCCAGTTTCAGCTTTTTTGGCAATGCGACCACGTAAAGTGCTATTTTTTATATTGTTGCTAGAAGCAGCTTTTGATATAGATTTACCCCTTGCCTTGTCAAGTATCGCTCTGCGAATATCTTCATCAGAAGGTGGATTATATTTTCCCCTTTTTTTGCCTTTTCTGCTTGCATCGGTTGAACCAGATTTAATCATATTAACATCACCATCGCTATCAACTTGATCGTTGTGAACTGGGGAGGATATAAAATAATTAATATACACACTATAGTCTAAATAACCAATGCGAGCTTCTTTACTATTATTGTTAGTACGTACCATCATTCTCTTCATCAAAATTAAGCTCACTTATGCTACGTTCAAGTGAACCAATTCCATGCGACGAAAAATTGACCAGGGTACTAGCAGCCTCTAAATGTTCCATGGTTGATGGTTCTTCAGTGCATGCACGCTTTTCAAAATAGTCCTCATCTATTTGCATAAATTGAGTAGCCTGACTAGGTGAGAGAGATTGGTGGGTGCGTTTGTTGTTTTGTTCCATTTTTACAGAGATTGTTTAAAAAGAAAAGAATCAAACGTAAGAATAATGAAAAAAATTGCTAGTGGAAATAAAAGTGAAATAAGATAAGAGAAATAAAAAGTCAAGATAAAAAAGATAATTCTATATTACTCAATTTTATATTCTTTGGTATATAAATTCCCTATTCTACGATGATGGATTCACTTGTTGTTTTAGTTTCAATATGTTTGATACGTGATACATTTTATCTTATATTATTATTCTTATTGGTATATGATTCTTAGTGGTATATCGGTATTATATATTATTATATGTTTCATTTTATATTGTTTGTTTGTTATAGTATAATTGAGAAGTAACCAATATATTTATGTTTGACTTAGATCGGTCTATATTATTTTTATTATTATGAAGGTAGGAATATCACAGCCAGAACAGACACCATAAATAAAGTTTAAGACAAATAGCTTTGGTTATAGTATCTAGACTACTATAGCAAATTAGTTTTTTCCTATTCACGAAAAACCCATTCCTGTTGGTGAACAATATTCATTCCAAGTGTTAAAAATTAATGGCCAATTGTCGAATAATTCATGTACCATGTGTGAACATTTGAATGCCCTCATGACGAATAGTGAATGTCTCACTGACGAACAACTATGTGTTTATTGACCAATAAAAATTTGGGCAGTAGTGAAAATACAGGTGTCCTTGTGGCAAATAATTAACCTGCTCTTAAGCGAAAGTCGTGATGGTCATGCATGAAAAATTTTTATTTCCAATCGCGAATAATTTACATCCCATAAGTAAAAAATTTAGTGGCCCCAAGTGAAAACCCTACCAGCCCGAAATTCAAAAAATTACAACCCGTAAGCAGAAGATTTGACCTCCTGTGTCGGTAATTGGATGCAAAATCCTGTACCTCTTGCTCATAAAAATAATTCTTATTATTTTCTTCTTTTTCTTCATTCTTTTTCTTCATTTTTTTCATTTATTATTTTATACATAATAATATAGTACTTGTTCTTATAATTATTTATTTATATTATGCCGGAGTTTGAAATGTCTCTATATTTTAGCTTCAATCCATTTTTCTTTTCTTTTTTTATGTGTGCTTGTGTGCCCTATCTCCATATATTCTTTCAATAACGATTCACAAGCACTAATATATCTGCTTTTTTTTCTGCCACTTTTTTTTATTTTGTCTATTCTCATTTACTATATCTACTTTTGCTTGAAACAAAGCTATACGTGGGTTTTGTACTTTGACACGGGTACTACTATCCCTTTTTTTTTACTTGCTTGCACTGCGCAGACAGTTATGAATCCATTGGTAAAAAGCAACGGATTCGTACAGATGAACTTTAGTTCTGTCAGAATCCGTCTTTTTTAATCAACGGAATCTTCAATCCAAAGTGGGGGGATGGTTCTACATATTTATTTTAGTTTACTCCTATTCTGTCTACATGCAGCATCTAAGTTTTCTTTTTTACGATGGCGTGCATAACATAACCTTATGTATACTAGTGTATATGGTAATATTAATTTATTCTAATACATTATATTTAGAATGGATGTAAACAAAGAACCAAAAAAAAGCAAAAATATATTAGATAGACGATATATGAAATAGGATAAAAGATAATATTTTATTTGATTTTTTTTAATAATAATAAAAACGATACAACTAATTTAAAAGTAATTACGAATCATACTGTTTAAAGGGGTAGAATGTATTTTGTAAAACTAATAATAGGGGTATGCATTATTTGCATATAGAATATATGAGGAGTATGCAACCAGATGAAAAACTATGTAAAGGGGAACTCAGATTAGTCAACTTGGAGAATGCCAGAGATTACTAAAAAAATTATTGCTAATCTATATAACCGGTGAAAAGAGATGTAGGAAAGTTAATTAGTAAAGAATAAAAAATAAAAGTCAAGTAAATAGTATAAAAATAATTGTGAAACGGATACTTACAATACAATACCATATAACTAAGAGTCGCATTTATCTAACAAAAAAAATATATATGAATAAATTAGTTACGATGGTGAGAAAATGATAAATAAACAGTTATAATCAAAGGGATACTTAAAGTAATAAAGATAAAAAGAATAGAACGGATAACCATGGTAATAAATTCAAATCCGTATTCTATAAAAAAAGAAGCATTAGATTGAGAGAAATTATTTCATTTGAACAAATAGTAAAAAAGAAAAGAAACTTACCAGATATAAAAAAAGAAAGAAATAGAGGGAAGAGAAGCAATAAATATAGATCAAATAGCCAAGTACTTTATATACCCCCTATGTATACATTATAAAAAAAGTTAACATGCATATCACACCATGGGAAGTAAAGTGAACGAAGTGAACATTATTGGGTACACAAGCTTCCTTATATGGGTCAAAAAGTGAACAAAGTGAACAAATTGAACAAAGTGAACCATTTTTTGTACACAAACTTCCATATTAGAACCTCAGGGCTTAGCACGCCAAAAAGTAACTAGTCACCAAAGTTTTTTTTCTCACTTTCCATATCTTTGTAAAAAGTTTTTATTATTCAAACTTCTGTATTAAAAAAGCTTTTTGACCCCATGGTAAATCTGTGATGTTAACGTCTGCTGGAACCATCCCAGGATTGATCAAAACATACTTATCATTGATCAGTGTTAATTTAAACATTCCGGGATAGCTTTTGATATTTTCAACATCGGTGACAAATGGAATTCATCCTTTTCATGATGATAATGTGCAGCTTTTATTCACAGTGTACTGCCGAATACAACCTTGCTAAATGGAGGGGACATCCCTCTTCTAATGACGAAGTAAAGATTGCCTATATATAATACTCACATATCATAATTTATAGCGCAAATTCAACCGGAAACATACCTTCATACTCGTGTAAACATAAAATAAGCTCAACAAAATATATGCCGCTTACACCACTAGTCCTTGTAGTAAGTACTAGTCTCACCAATGTACCAAGTTTTCTTGGAGCTGATGACTATGTCTGGCATCTGTATATGGTACGTCTATACAATAATATAATTAAAACTATAATATTATACATTTAATTCTTATATAGGACAAATCCAAATGACTCGGCAAGTTTTCTGTTGGTGTTCAGTGGGCTAGGTAAGTAACAATATCTAACAATATTTTATATATCATTTGGTACAAACAGATATGAGTAGGAACTATATGAGTGTATTCAGCCTATGAGGAGCTTTACCTGCTTCAATATTACGAAATCAAGGATCATATTTGTCAATGTAAGTTAAGCTAGATGTACTAAAAGTGGTTTTTTTTATCCAATACCCAAGAGCAAATGTAGGTACAGTGGTAATAAAAACTTAGTAATATATTTGGTAATTTTCTAATTCTGAACTTCTTTTATAGGCTACCACCACCACCGATTCCCCCATCTATCTCTTCGTCATTATCATAATCATCTACAATTCAACAACAACGATAGTATATAACAAGTCTACACAAACCCGAACAACCTCCTCCACCTATTTCCTCATCCTCCTTTCCCGCTCTTTCACCTGCTCGACGACTGAGGAAACATGTAGCTTCCCAGTTACTTCCCAATCAGCACGCGAACACCCCCATCCCAACAATGATATATAATAATATAAGTGATATGAATTTTTAATAATAAAATATTTACATATATTATCTTATTTCACGAGTTATGATTGGATTATTTTTGTTACACTGCTTTCCAAAAAAGAATACCCTACTGACTTTCAAATCACAAGTTCACTTTGTTCACTTTTGTTCACTTTATTTCCCATGGTGTTAAGCTCTCTATAAAAAAAAGGATCTAGTAAAAGATATACTTTTCTTCCCTTCTTAATCTTATTACTCCTGAGGTAAAAATATTATCCTCAAATAAATTGTTTTTTTTTAAAAAAAAAAGGAAATCTAACTGTTTTACCTTATCATTACTAATTAGATGTCTTCTAACAACAACACCGATAACAACACTCGTCGCCAGCAACATGCTGATAGAATGGCGAATATCAATTTTCGTCGTTTGCAAGATGAATGTTCCACTTTGCGTGCTGAATACGCCGCAATGAAAGCCCAAATGGATGCCATGTCATCTTATATGGCAAGCATTCAGCAACAACAACCTCCTCCTTCTCCTTCTCCCAACCCAGTACCTGAGATGGATAAACAATGCATGAATCATGTGATTGTAAGATAATTTACTTTTTATTCTTGATATATCATATAATAAATTCATTAATCAAAATTCATAGAGAAACATCCATTCGCGCCATGCTTTGTTCGCCGATGGTGCTGGATTCAATTATGATGAGACTTTCCGTTCTCGTCATAATAAAGAGGTGACAACCGTCATCTCTTCGTATTGTAAGGGTAGCCCTGGTGGTTATGTATTAGACGACAAGGCTTTACACAGCCAAATTTTAATGTTCTTCTGTGGTCAGAAGGAAACTCCGAGACGGACAATTAGGCAACAAGCCGCCATTGATCAGTGTAAACAACGCTATAAACGGGTCTGGCATGTTAGTATAATTGAATAAAAGTTAATATAAAATTGTTCATTCAAAAGAAAATATTTCTTACAAATTATTATATTATATAGAAACTCAAGGCACGCCAAGCAGCTCACCAGAAGTATAATGCTTCATTAAAGGATCAGTATTCTGATGGTGAGAAGCTTCTGAGTCTTGAGTGTATGTCACCCGAGGTATCTGATGCTGAATCGGAGGGTAATGGCCTCGTGCGGTTTACGCCATCATTTCGAAAGCCCAATGTAAATGATAAATGTATAGTAATTAAGAGGAAAAAAAAATATTGTACTAAGCGAATTTCATTGTAAATTATATAGGTCGAAAATTTTTTTAGAGAGCTTGACAATTTGAGCAAAGGAGGAAGAAAGCGTAAAGGCATAGAAGCCAAAGAAAGACGTGTTGGCGGGGTTCGTGAGACCCCAATCAGTGAGGAAACGGTTTCCAGTTGGCCCAACTGGGCAAAATATATTTTTTTTTAACCTCTTCACCTTTTTTTATTTTTATAAAACCTCAAAATCCCATTGAGTCCAGCGAAGTCCCCAGAATTTCAAACTCAAAGGGACGTCGGGAATAATAAGCCAATTATTTTATGCAAAAGTGAAAAATAAGTGCTTTATTTGCACTCCAAGTCCCCACTCAAAATATAGAAGTCCCTGCCTGCATAACACCAAAAAAAAAACTATTCTTCCTTTATTTTTTTCCTCATCGTTTTTTTTTCTTTACATATTGGTACCTTTGTGATGGGAGGAAACAATCAATCAATTAACAAATCAAACAGATACTTTTTCTAAGAACATGGATAATGGAAAGAACATTCACACCTCAACAGTTAACAGCTTCGCATTCGGTTATATATTCGATTGAAAGTCAATAGGAAATGTTCGTACGAGCTAAACACACAAGAAGATTGTGCATGCAATGCTAAACACAGATTGTCAATATTAATATTAGAGAATGCACATGCAGCTTCCTCAAACAAAAGAATTAAGTGAACCAGATTAAGATGGATGTTTCACTTATCTTTTTTAAGCCAATGCTCGATGTATTTCGCACTTGATCGACGAACCTATCAATTATTCTTTTATGAACCCTTGGCGAAATATTTCTCTGCGTTATTTTAAGCGATAATCGATACATTGCATTGAAGAGAAAGCAGAAACAAGAACAACCATTCAATGATCCACCAACAGCTTCAAAGTTTAACAAAATGAGAGGTAATGGCTATGGATTGGTGAAAAAGTTTGGTGGGTAATTTGATAGGAACGATAACATTTCCTGGGAAAACACAGCAATCAGTAGTATAATCAATGTAGATTTTGGGATATGGATGATAGTGGTATAACTTTTTTAATATAAGGGACTTAGAGTTTATGATGGAAGAGGGTACTTTGGTCATAATTGCTATAGATGTTAGGTTTAACTATAAGCAGGTTGAATAAAAAGAAAACAAATACTGATCTATCCTATGTTTCCTGACCATGGATTTTATAATTTCTCAAAGTTCTTATATATATATTATCATTTATATAAGCTAAAAAAAATGGATTATCGTTTCTAGGAGTAGTGTTGTTATAGCGCATGACCAATTATTATATACTTCAATCGGGTTCAATCGGTCAGTTTGAGGAAGCGTGTTATAAAAAAATAGGTAGAATAAGAAAGGCTCGAAAATATATACGAATAAAAACGATTACTGTTTTCTGGTTGTCAGGAAACCCTTTATTTATATACGTCGAAATATCAGGGGCTAATTACGTCTAACTAATATTTATCTAATATCAATGATCAACATTTCTACATAGAATATCTATCCTAATATTTCTATATCCAACCATGCGCTCAACTATCCTTAGTATTCTGCGGATAAGCATATAGATCAACAACCTCATGGTTGAATATATCGTCGTAATAGTCTTACACCATTATAAGTGTTACAATCGTGATTATCATTTTATCCATATATTTTCAATTTATAGTATCACTGTACAATTTAATATTTAAATATGCACGAATATTCAAAGTAACAAATATACTAACCTGCTCTTATTACTTACTTGTAGGTAATGGCCAAACAATCAGCAAGAAAAGATACAATGTTTTAGGGGGAAACCAGCTTAGCTAAAAAAAAAAGTCAGAAAAACGACGACAGTAATTGACGAACATGAGGAAATTGAGGTTAAGAATAATCAAATGAGCTTATAAATTAGAGAAAACTGAAAAGAGAGGGGTGAAGAAATATGAAAGAAATAGAAATAAAAGAGAAGAGTGTATAGAATAATGAAAAAAAAATATAAAAGAGAAGGTGTATAGAATAATGGAAAGAAATATGACGCAAAAGTATCCTAAAATATTGTCAAGCAATGAAATGTGTTTGTGTGAGTAGAGAAAGACAGGTTTATAGCATATAGAGAGTAGGAAAGAAAAAAATGTAGCAAATTGTAAATAAAAGAATATTAGTTACGCATTAAAAAAAATGCTTGGATTTTCGGCAATCCAGTGTAAAGTTTCTCTTTGTCTACTTCGTTTTTCTTCTAATAATGCGACAGCTGCTTCATTAGTCAGTCTGTGTTGTGCAGCATAATTTTTAATGCCTTCAATAATGATACGTCTGCGATTATAAAATCTACGTTCTTTTGTTTCTCGACGCCATTCAACATGGTACAAACGTTCTAATTCTTCAACAGAAGGACCGCCAGCCAAGCCATGGTACCATTCACGCCAAAGCATATCAAGTGTGACAGTGTTACGAGACATTTTGTAGGTTGGTACAGGCAATTGGTCTGGTGTTGGTGCTGGTGCTGGTGCTAGATTTTGTATGGGTGGTGGTGGTGGGAAAAAAGGGAGAGAGATGGATGTCGTTGTAAGCGATGGTTGTTGTGGTTGCTGTGGTTGTTGAGAAGGTTGTTGGGAAGGTTGCGGAGAAGGTTGAGAAGGTTGGGAAGATGTTTGTTCTTGAGTGGGTTGCTGTTGAGAAACATTGCCCAAGTTCAAGGTTACTTGCAAAGGAGCTTGCCCAGAAGTATAGCTAGCTACTTGCTGTGCTAATGTTGCAAGGCTGCTAATATGAGGAGCAAGCACTTGCAAGGGAGTAACAACAGACAACAGGGATTGAAGAACCTGCATCTGTGCGGCTTGTTGGGCTTGTTAGGCTTGGGCTTAAGCGTCAAAACGGGATGCAATTTGTTGATTAATATTAGAAAGATGTTGTGCAACCAATGGTACTGCTCTTTGTAGTTGCAGTTGCTCAGGTTCTTCAGTAATTTCCATAGCAGCATCAACAGATCTAACAAAAATATGTTAGAAAAAAGTTGAATCACATTTTTATAGAAGCAAGATAACTACCTTTCAAAATCCTTATACAGCTCACTTTGAAATAAAGGATGATTCCAAAGATAATGGTGAGGGTATCTCTTTTTCAAAAGAACCGAGTCCTGCAAAAAGACAACACGTAGCCTATCCAATAGCTTCAAAAACATATCGGTAGCACATGATACTTGCTCAACATTACCTTCATCTAATTTCTGACGCCAATAATCAACGAATTTGAAGATTTTTTTGCAACGTTCTTTAGGTGGTTGAACATTGGCATGAGAGAGATAAAAGTATCCACGTTCCGTTGGAAAGCCTGCGAGGGTTCGAAGAAGTTCGTGAGGAAGGTTGGTGAGATAGGCAGTTGTCAACGAGCTTGTGTTCCAACGGCCTGCACGACGAATAGCGCCCTCGCTTGATCCTCCAATCTCTGCCATTCGAGCAGCGGCACCACGCATAGCATGAGTTTTGGCTTTTGAATGGAGACAAGCTCCCTCAAATGCCTTCGTGATTGCCTTAAGATGCTGACGGTATGACAACTCCTTTTGAGGATCCTCTGTTGTTCCTTTGATGAGCTTGTAAAAAAACCAATCAGCGTTTTTATTGATGCTAGGAAATTGCTCTCCAGACATCTCATAACGGCTGAAAAAGTAACAAGCAAGCATCATCTGAGGGCAAATAGCCACGTTTTTGTTCCGCATACATCCAGCAACTTCAACGCGCCCAAACTTGTCAGTTTTTCTTTGCTTAAGGATTATTACCAAAGCATGGCATTGGCTTGGACCTTCATCCTCCAAATGAAGTGATTGCAAATCAGTAAACTCCATTTTTCGAATACTTTCGCCGCGAAGCAAACCGTAGTGCTGCAATAAAAATGATGTACCATCTCGAAGACCAAGTTCAGTTCAATTTGACCAAAACTGATCAACAATTTTCTCCATTTCAGCATGAGTGGTGTAGCCATCTGCAGCGGTAAATGCACCCTTAAAATAATAAGTGAATTTGTTAGATTATCTATACATTACACATATACCAATAAGTTTCTTAATAAGTTGTCTTGAACATACTCTATCATCAAAGTTTGCGCGAGCAATTTTCTTGTCTTCTCTACGCAACCAGTCAAGTAATGCTTTCACTAGTTTTCCACGAGGACTTGGACGGAAAGAATTGTCCGTCAAGCATTGTTCAGCCCAAAGATCAACAATTGGTGCAGCATATGCTTCAACAGTTGAGTATCTGACTCGTTTGCCAGTAACTCCAGAAGCGAGTCGAGCATATTCATCGAATTGTTGAGTAATGGGAGATTCGGTATTTATGCTGTTAATTGGGGGTGGTGAGGAATTGTTGGTGGTGAGAGTTATAGAACTTAAACCATCTCTCTCTTCGTCCATTTCGTCCATCATATCCATGACTTGATATGCGGCGTCGATTTGGGGAAGGTCATTGAGATCATCGTCGGCATCATCATTGTTGATATTAGTACCGCCATTAGACCCATGTTCATTCGAATGATGCTGATTGGCATCATCCTCATAAGAATCTTCTGGTGTACTTCTTTTTTTTCCTCTCTTTCGGTGGGGACGGAAAGCAACCTTATAGAAGATTTTTAATTAACAAAATTGCATTTATTTGTCTATACACACTAATGAACAACAAAACCAACCTCTGTTTTCAAGAAAAAGTGAAGCTTTCCATCATCAGGGATAGCATTGACATTTTTCTTGATACACCATCTTTTAAATTCTTGTTGGCGGTTCAAGTACTGGTTTATGGTGTTTTGAGGACGACTTTGCCGAGCTGCACTAAATGTCTCAAGGGCAGCGCGATCTCTAGCATCTCTATAAGCTGCGTCCTCATCATTTTCCATATCTGCTACAGCAGAATTATTAAGAGACAACTCATCCAGTCTAATATCTCTGTTTCTTTCCCGATTTTGTGCAGGAGTACCATTAATTTGTCTTTGACCGCTTCCAGAACCACCCATGATTATTTCAGTAAAGTAAATGTAAAAGTGTTTTTTTTAAAAAAAAAAAAGTGACAAAAATTAAAAAAGGCAGGTACACGGTTTTTGCAAATAAACTCACAGCATTAATTTCGTCAGTCTAGTTTGCGGGTGATGAAAAATATTATTTCCAAGTCCCCGATACAGTGGGGACTTGAGTGCGGGACTCTTTGCTTAACCAGATAATTAATCTCTTTTTATTTTTATTTTTATATTGTGTGTTCTATTCTATATTTCTATTCTACGGGTCATTGGAATCACGACAATCTTAGATGTATTTGGGTTCCCTTATGGTCCATATGCTACAATAGCTACTTGGGAAGAGATACAGTGAACAGGTAATATAGAGTGACGATCATCTATCATAAAACGATTACGCCACTCCTCAAGACCTTCTTGCTCGAAACGTTGTCCCGCTTCAGTATGATACCAGCGAACATATGCGAAATAATGTTGTTTTGGCACCCGATCGACAACAAGGACATGGCGGAAATAATATTGGACTTGGCCTGTCCAAGCTACAACATCACCATGTTGAAGGAATAGAGCTTGTATATGCGATCCTCGAATTGACTTTGATAATGCTGACCAGTATTGCTGACCAAATATTTCGATCGATCGGAACTTTTCCACCTCATTATAACAACATATTCTTCCTGGCGTTTGCTGCAGAATACTATAGACTCCATCATAATGTTGTTGGTAATGCTGTAACAATAATTCGTATGATTGTTCATTGAATCTTGTTTTTTGCCCTTCTGTCATTGATAATAATGTGTCTGCTGGTAGTGGTTCGCTCCCAATAACGTCGATAGTTGGATCTGAAGACAATTGATTGAAGATAAGTGGGTTGTATTGTGCTTGATTTTGTTGATAAGGTGTATGTGATTGACCAGCAATCTTTAATAAAACCTCTAGTTCTTGTGGGCGACCCGCCAAACAACTGCTTATTCTTGTACGAATAAAATCAAGAGCACCAGTTTTTTCAATAAATCGTTTCATAAATGTCAATTCAAAGGAATCTTTTTGGTTTGTTTCTGCATCCTTCATGAAACCGTTGTACCTCTCAAAGCTGAACAACCAATATGTATATATGGTGGAAAAATCCTCAATTGTTTTGCGTAAATGAAGATGAAGATGCATATTTGGTGTTATGCACTCTGGACCGTATAAAGAAGAACAACGCCCCACGAATTCTTTCAACAATCGATCGGTATCATCAATCTCCTCGTATATGATAGACGTCTTGGAAAGGATACTGCAGGCATCAACAAATTTCATCCAATTATTCAAATGGGCGGGGGGAAGTTCATTTTTAAGTACAAATGGAGAATATACTAGGCACCATGCTTTCCAGTCAGTAGCTGTCATGAATCCAAACTTGCGTTCAATTTTTCAATTCAAAGATGGGACGCCAGGTGGCAATATGATACCATCCGCCAATTCTTGCATGTCAGATCCATCAGCATTGGTGAGCAACCCATGCTCTCTCCATATACGCACCATTCGATCAGCAGTTCCAAGAAAAAGGTTATGTATGGGATCTATCAAAACGCTACACACGGGATCAAAATATAGGAGGCGGTGAATTTGTGACCATCTTGTACCTGTTTCGCGTTCTATACATGTACGTGCTGCCTGGCTTCTTGCTTCCAACCATTGTGCTGCAGCTGATGCATTACTTTTACAAGTTTGTAATCTATGTTCGCGATCAATAACATTTCCCGAATAATTGAGGTTAGACGTTCCTGGAAAAACAACAAACTCTCTTGTACATTTGTGACATGCTCGGGTGCTATTGTGTGATGTGAATCCTCCTACTTTGCAAGCGACAGGGATGTTACATGCGATGTTCAGCAAGGCGGCACAGATAGCTGTACCATTGGGTTCTTGGAATGTTGGAATAGTTATACCATTGAACAAACGAAGTAGTGATTCCACAAGAGGTTCCAAATAGGAGTTGATTTCATAAGTACTTGGCTCTTTTGGTCCAGGCATAACACCAACAAGAATAACGTTTTCGATTTTGAAACGGTCAGAACGAGGTAAATTGTTACATATGAGATATATAGCGCCACATGAATAACCACTATCAAATGGTGCGAACCAATCAATATTCAATGTAAGCATTAATGACCGTGGTGTTTCTATGAAAGGTAAACCAGTGCTGGAATCAAGGAGGTCATACCACATCATACCATTATATACGTCATTGAAGAGCCCGGGCTCCATTGGACGACTTTTCCATGGTTCAATTTTTTCTTCAAAGTTATCTCGCATAAAAAGTCGCTTCAAACTGTCTTCCAAAGGATAATACGCATATTTCTTATATGGAGTTCCACGATTATTTGTTGATGTTGATTTTATTAACGGTGTATCACAAAGAGTACCGTTCATACGTCTGCTTAGATTTGTACACCTTTCTGGACCGGGTAAAGGATAAATAGTATGGCAAGTTGGACATGCACTATACATTCGAAGATCCTCGGTCAGATAATCAAGGCCAATCCATTTTTTCATACCAGCGATCGAATGTGGAATACATTGACGAATTTCTTCACCAACAAAACCACCAATCAACACAGAAATGAAGCTAATGAGAGTGTTTGCTATACGTTCTGATATATGGTTGATTTGGAAAAGAACGAGGAATACAAAAATATAAATTAAAGGATTTGGAAGATGATCGAGTGGACTACCAGTAGGTATGTTGATTTCATGAGCTAAATATAATATATATAATGGTAATAATTAGTAACTTGGTTTTATAAATTTTTTTATTTCATCCATTTTTCTTTATTTCATCCATTTTTTTTTTCATTCGATTCAATATACATACCTTCATTGTCAATAACAATCGTACCATCGAACTCGATATTAATTGCCGGACGAATTTCTTCATCACTGTTAATATCATACTCTTCATCTTCACGTGGATCAAACTGCTCGGGCAAGAGACCATCCGCTATAAATATTTAAAATGGTATGCATTATTATCATTTACTTAATTATTTTTTTTTCATGTATTTCCACAATATTTTATATTATTGATACCCACAACAAATGTCAACTTACCATCACTATATTCACCTTCGTCATTATAATCTTCGTCATAGCCGTCATCATAATTGGGAAAATTATTATTACTGATGTCACCATAATAATTATTATCTATATACATTCCTGTATCACCGTCTATGTTACACGCATGTGGTTAGTTTGTACAACTTCTCAATTTTTCAGCTATTAAATATATTATTCATACCATCACTTTCAACAGAGGGAGCACCTGTTATAGCTTCATTTATAACGGCAGCATTTTGATGTGCACGATACGTTCTTCTGCTAACAAGGAAACCTCTTCTGGGATTATGCTGTTGACACGATGGACAAAAACAAAGATATGAACGAGTATCAATATTTGACATGGTGAGAATATAGTAAGTGAGAGTAGTAAGAGTGGATAGAAATAATATGAAAATGTTTTTTTTCTTTCTGTAGTCGCTCTCTTTTTATATTAACTTTTATCACATACTTTTTATTGCTATTGTTATTCATACAATTACTATATTTATTTTATCATCCATTACTATTATACTGCTACTTTTTCTTGGCACGTCAATGACATGAATGTATAGTAAGTATCACTTTATTTTTATTTATGTTTAATAACAATACATTAATACAACTTTTCGATTAGTGCAGCTGTACGTCTTGGCGCCTTGGCAGTATAAATATGTAGTAAGTATTTACTTTACTATTATTATGAGTTTGATTACAAAACACGCCTCCTTGGCAACCCCTCTTAATAGGTAATTGCTAATATTAATTTATAAAAATATACACGAGGAAAAAAATGAATTATCATTAATGAATATTTTATTGTTATTTATTATTATTATATTTCTTGGCTTCGTTCACGAAATAAATCTCTAGAATTGCACATGCTCAATTCGCGGTTGCAATTATCTAATTTTTCCTCCAACAACTTAATGATCGTTCGATGTTCGATCGTATATTCTTTGGCACATGCTTCCATCATGGCTTTATTAGCAGTTGTGTGCCAATCCTGCAACTGCTCTTCAAGCTCCTCCTTCTCCTCCATATACACCTTTCTTTTTGCTGCTGTTACAGCCTTTTCCATATCTTTTTTAAAACGAATCTCTTCGTTTTTGTCATCAATCTGACGTTGAAGATCATTGTAGATCATTTACTTAAGATTCTCTTGTGCAACACTAATTAAGCTCAGTTAGAATGCAGGTAAGTGCGTTATACTGTTATGATAAAAACGATGGCTTACAGTTTTTCATCAATAAAAACGCTCAACTCGGCACAAAATTTTCCTTCCTGGTGCTCTTTCTTCAAACATTCTAAAACATCAACACAATAATGTGACAACTCGTTTTGCGGCACAGCAGAAAGGACATCAAACAATGCTTTAATACTATTCAAAATATACTAGCACTCAATATAATGACAGGTAATAAAATTATTTTATAATACAATAATGATTTAGAAGAACGTACAACATTGTTTCTCGACCGTATAATTGACCTAATAAGGTGTGCAAGGCCATTCCATCATTTTCAATTGTTTGCTGTTTGGTACTCTTTTTATTAAAAGACATTATGTTATTTAAAAAAATCAAAGTAAAGGTATCAAAAACGTTGAATAAAAAAAAGCTAATAATCGTTTATTATTATCGCTCATAAACAATCATGTAAAAATATACCTTGTGATGCGATTTTCTTCTACAATTGATCCCCCCTTGTTCCAATAATACTTTTTTTATGTACCCCCCCTTTAATACAGCTTAGACCCCTTAAAGCACGATCGTTTTTTCTTTCTTTCTACTAAACACTTTTGTGCATATTTTTTTTTACTATGCATAAAAATACTTTTTTTATTACTCTTAACTTCTCCTATTTTTTATTCTTGGCTCAAATGGACCCCCTTATTACAAATAAAAAATTATATTTTGTTTCAAAGACTATAACTAATACAGATTTACTTTCTGTTGACTTTTTTGCTTTTACCGATCTACTTTTTTTAAATCTGAAAGATTCCAATTTCATTCTTTACATTTTTTTTTCAACAACTTGGACTTTTAAAATAGTTTTTATAGTTGTAGTTACCAAAGCTACTTTTTAAAAATAAAATATACCCCCTAACATATCGTGCAGCAACTTGCATCCACTTAAGAAATTCTTATGGTTTTATTCCTTTTTGTTTATTTCATCATAAAAAGTTGGGGATATGTTTCCCCCAACTTATACTCATACGAATCCGTTGCTTTTTTACCAACGGATTCATAACTGTTTGCGCAGTGTTGCATATCCCCTTTTACATGAACTTATATGTTCTTCCTCATCTTAATTATATTCACTAATGAATAAATAGTTTGCTAAGGTACATCCGTTCCAGCTATTGATTGTATCATGAAGAACATGTTTGCCAATAGCTAGGATAAATAGAAAAAAACAGGTAATAAAGGAATCATAAATGGTACAAAAAAAAGGAAATTAACATGAATAAATATTTTACTTTAATAATAGGCAACTTCTTTAAGCTTAAAGATTTGGAAGGTAGGTACTTGTTCTTTTTCATGTATAAATTGTATGATTTTATTGATTTCTCATGAATATTTCGTGCTTTTTTATAGTAATAGTTTCTATAGAAACATGTTATTTATCTCTTCCCTAAGTTATTCTGTAAGTATATTATTTATAGCATAACCAATCTTTTTTTTTCAATATTATTCTGTAAACATGGTTTTTATGATATAACTAATCTTCTTTTCAATCTTATTCAGTATATATTATTTAAAGCATAACTAATTCTTCTTCCATATTATTGCGTGAACATTTTCATATACTCACATTCTTTTGTTTTCTATAGGATGGTATGGGTTCGTGTCAATTTTTTTTACTATGATTCATTTCGTGTTATTTATTTACATCATATTTTTGTAGTTATATTTATTCAAAGGTATTTTAAATAGATCATGTTTAGTTCGTTATATAGTAAACAAAAAAGACTCGTAATATTGTAAATTTAGATAAATAGTTTAGTTTTACAATAGAAATTATATATGTATTTTAGTATAGTAGATAAAAAATAAATAAATAAATAAAAGATACTTCTTTATGTATATAAAAGGAAATGAAAAGCAGATGATTTGATCAATTTAAAAGAATAATAAGCCAATGCTGAAGGCTGTGTATACTATGAGTAAAAAAAACGACCAATATAACATTTTGATTGAAAAGTGTAACATAGAACACTAGCCAATAAAGAAGAAGACTAAAGTCGTTGTGAACCTATCATCATTGTCTTCTAATTCTCAAAATCATAGATTGAGCGTGCTCAAACTGCTAAAAATAAAAGATTGATCAAGTTTGAGCTGGTTAAAAAAACATTTTATGTTCAGTGTATTGGCTACGGTATTGATCCGCCAAAAATATTACGACATTATGCCCAGGGGACAAAAAGCATTTTATCAAAGTTATACTAAGATATAATGCTCACTACAGGGGTCGAACCTGTGGCCTTGGCGTTATTAGCACCACGCTCTAACCAACTGAGCTAAGCGAGCACTTTATAATTGTCGCGTCTGCAGCGGGTTTTGTTCCCAGTACCGCGTCAGCTTCAAATGTGACGTCGAAGCGACGATTTTAACCCAGGAATCCGGGTCGTCGCCGGGTAAATACTTCTACCTAACGTATTTACCCGTTGGTTACTTTTATTCATCACCTATCTGTTCCTCCATATATTGTCTCCCTTATTTCTATTTATATTATTTATTATTATTACCTCCGTCGTCTCTCCCGTTTATAATATCCTTTTCCTCTTATGTTATTATGAAAGATCATCTTTATGATCTTTAATTAATTCTTTTGTGTTATCTCGTATGGATCAATATGATCCATATTCTGGTTTTAATTTATTTATTTTTGATTTTCATTATTTCTTATTCTTATCAAGACAACGATTATGTCGTTTGCATAATATTATTATTTTAATAATATTATCATGTTCATATTCATATTTGGAAATATTATTTTTATTTTGTTTTTATATAAATACCATCCAAAATAATAATAATAAAAAAGAAAATCAATTAACGAATTAACTAACTATCTAATTGTCGAGTTATCTATCTAATTATCAACTAGTCTACTTGTTTCTTATTTTACCTTCCTCACCTTCTTTATTATCATTTCCCTTGTGGCATAGTTTATTGTGTTTCATCTACCGAAGAATCCTGGTTATTATTGTTAATGTTAAGGTGCAGCGATTAGTCATATAAACTTACAATGGATCTGACATAATAACACGTTGTGTGGTAGTTTTGTTTGGTCAGACCAAAGATAAGGTTCACATGACTTGTGAATTAAAATTGATCCTTGGGTAGTCATGTGACCATTCAAGTATGTATAAATATGGCCGAATTAATAAATCTTCATCTTTTCTAGCTCTTTCACTTTTACTTTTACCTTTTCTTTTCTTTTATTTTAACAGACTTTTCAATAAGGGAATCTCCACCACATGTCAAATTGGGGGGGTTGACTGGGATAATATCCCAAGTGGCGGCTACCTTGTCTGTGGTAGTCCCACTATAAAAACATGCCGTGGTTGAGCAATTATTATTTTCATGATCAAGTCTTATTTTATTATTATTATTTGTGGCCCTTGTTGTCTCTGCCGTAATTATATTTCTTCCGTGCCTCTCCGTTCCTATTTTTATTTGTTTCAAGAAGTTGTTTTGCAAGATGTTCTGTTGACGATTCCAACGATTCCGACTTTTTCTTCTTATTATTATTTTTGTCTTTTCTATCCGTGGCACCTAACAAATTCCCCAGCAACACCCTATTGGCCAAGAAGTTCGCAAGAAGGCAGTATCAAGGAACAGTACCTTGGATACGTCGTGCCCTTGGTTCTTAGGTTGGCTCTTGGTGGGTCGGTGTTGGCGTGGTTGGTCTTATTGTGTGGGTGGCCAGTTTAGTGTCATTTTCTTTTGGTTTTCTGTTGCTCTGGTCGGTCTCATATGGTCTTGTCTGTTCTGTTCTGTTGTGTCTCTTCGGTTTGTCCGTCATTTTGGTTATCTCGGTTTGTGCTTGTGATAAAAAAAAATAGTTTTTTTTGGGTAGTTTGTTGTCTGTTATCTCTTGTACGCCTTTTTTTTATCTATATTTCTTATATCTTCGATTTGTATCTATATGTTTCTTATATCTTCAATTTATATTTGATTTTTTCTTTTTTTTGTTCCCTAATTTTTTTTATTGTTTTGTCTATCTATTATCCTGTTGTTATCTATCTTGTCTCTTTCTCTTTTGTTGCCTATCAACTGTCTTCCGCTCCTTTACTTTGGTCTTGTGGGGGGTATTGACACGTTGTGTGGTAGTTTTGTTTGGTCAGACCAAAGATAAGGTTCACGTGATTTGTGAATTAGAATTGATCCTTAGGTAGTCATGTGACCATTCAAGTAGGTATAAATATGGGCGGTTTAGCTGCGAATTAATAAATCTTCATCTTTTCTAGCTCTTTCACTTTTACTTTTACCTTTTCTTTTCTTTTATTTTGACAGACTTTTTAACAAGGGAATCTCCACCACGTGTCAATAATGACACGTTGTGTGTGAGATTTTCCGGCCTCATCCACTTTGGCACTCACGTGATGGAGTTGGCCACCAAATATGGCATAACTTGGGAAGAAATATTCTACCAAAACCTTCTCCCGAAATAGCCGATTTTCTTATCATCTCTTTTATTTCTTATTATTATTATTATCTTTATTTTCTGATACAATTCTTATCTTTTTATTT
Organism: Circinella minor; assembly: GCA_016758965.1. Lineage (NCBI taxonomy): Eukaryota > Fungi > Mucoromycota > Mucoromycetes > Mucorales > Lichtheimiaceae > Circinella > Circinella minor. The sequence goes on from JAEPRB010000398.1 coordinate 23,135, forward strand.
GAAGAATATCCCCTTTTGTTACTATATATTAATATATATCTTTACGTAATTCCTTGTATATCATTGTTATTTTATACTCGGTATTATTTTATTCTTTAACTTATTTGTATTTAATGATGACTATTGTATTATCATTATTTTTCTTATTGTGTTAGTTCCTAATCTGTATTTTTATTTTTACTACCCTCTTTGATTAGCATGATTTTTATGCTCGACGCTAATTCATCGTATTGAAACCTTTATCTTATTGCCCTATTTACTCTTCCTTATCATACCCGTTCTTTAATTTTTGTCTTCTTCTTATCCGATATTTTCTCTTTTTATTTCTTACTGTATATTATGTCAATCTTGTTGTCACACTTTAAATGATATAATTCCATTATATGGAATATTTCCCGTACTCTTATATATGATTATCTATCGAAATATAGATCATATATTTACTAGTTAGAAACAGCTCTTTTCCATTTTAGAATTCGAGTATAAATAGCAATTAGAAAATTGTTAATAAAAAATTTATCTTATTCTGGTTATTTGATCGTTTGGAATTGTATTGACGTGGATTTGCATTATTGATTTGGGATAATCTTAGTGAAATCATCGTTGGATCATATTTTGTTTATTTCTTTTATTATTGTTTTATTTTATTTCTACCTTTACTATTTACTACACACAACCCTTAACTTCTCTGAACCCGTTTATCTATTTATTTATTTTATCATTTTTCTCTTCCTTTATTTTCTCTTCCTTTATTTTCTATTCTTTATTTTTTTTTTATTTCTATTTTATTCTTACCTTTTGTCAATCATACACATAACACTAAGCACCACACGTGTCAGCTTTGACACGTTTTGTGGTGAGGTTTCCGTCCTCACCCACTTAATAACAAAGGTTTAGACCCAGAATTTCTTTTCTGTTCTTTATTGGCTCGGATGGAAAATTTATTCTTCCATAGTCAATCATTCTATTCCCTTTTCTGTCTATCAAAACCCATCGCCCTAATCCATTATCATTTATTTCTTTTTCTACCCCTTTTTTTTTTTTTGACTTTATCAATTATTTTATCAGCATTTTTTGTTGTATCCATTATCTTTATTATTCCTTTTTCGTTATCCGTGCACTCTTGCATTATTCTTATTTTTATCTTTACCATTTCTGTACTTCTTTATTTCCATATGTTTATTCTGTATAATTTTTTTTCTATTTATTATTCTTGTTATCATCCTATCTACTAGGCTACTATCTACCCTATTGTCATATTTTCTTGTTGTCAATTACTACTCCATTTTAACCTTATCTTATTCTATGCCTTTTTACTTATTTTTGTTAGAATGTCATGATCTGATATATTTATGATTATACCTTCATACTAAAGTTCCTAGTACACCGATCCAGATCGGATTTTTGGAAATCCAGATTGTCCATGGATTAGAGAATTGCAATCCGAATCCGTTTCGTAAAAATCTGGATTGAATCCGTAATCCATAATGCAAAAGAATCAATTAGATGAAAATTTAGGCTATATAGTAGATGTCACAGTATTTTTTCATGAGAGAAGGTATTTTACAAGATTGTGTATGGTAGTCGTTTGAGATCGTTTAAGAAAAGTAAAACATTGGTAATAGAGGTGTATTGTTTTTAGATGATTTTATTATTTTGGTTTGAAAAACATAATAGATAATTGTTTCTACTCCTCTTACCTTGTAAGTTGATAAAAAACTTACGGCAAGCTTTGAATTGTGTGCCCGTAAACCTCAAATTTTATTGGCCAAATATTTGGCCTACCAATAAATACCATTTTGACTGCTATTTCCTCATTTGACTTTGGCATTTTGACTTTGATTTTTTTTTTTTCGTTTTTTTAAAGTTTTTGTTATCAATTCTTTATTTATTTTTTCCCCTGAATTTTCTTTGATCTATAATAATATGGAAAACTATCTTACTACCACATTTATCACTCGATCTGAAAATGATGGTACACCTATAACGTTGACTATTCTAAGATTAGAATATCGTGATTGGATCAAAGATCAAGAAGCAATCTACAACTATAGATTTTATAATAAAACTAAAAGTGATGGTGGACGTAGACTTAAGAACAATGAATATCTTGAACATGGATATATACATCCTCCACCTGGTCAAAAACGTGGCAGAGAAATGAATCATTTATTTTCAATGAAGTAATATTTTTAATAATTTGGTTTATATACATAATCAGATATTTTTCATTTATTTTTTATAAGTATTTAGTAATTTATTTTCTTTTCATTACATGATTAATTAAATATATGTTAGCGATTTGCCTGCCAATGAAGTGGTCCCCCTCGAGGAGAAAAATCATTTTGTTGCAATTGCCAGGCAGGATTCACTGCCTTTGTTAATAACGACAGTGTAGACAAGAACATGATCACGGTACAATACTGGCGTAAGCATACTGGTCATGAACCTGGCAGCAACATAGATACAACTTCCGGTACACTCCCTCGGTTTGTGATAGAATTCATCTAAGCTCAAGTGGAGAAAAGTCTTACCTGGAGAAATATTAAACATATGCTTCGTCTTGACAAAGATGTTCTTGAAAATATCTTGGATAGCGAAGACTATGATCAATTACCACAATCAGTGAGAATTGA
>JAEPRB010000399.1:0-25521 GCA_016758965.1 Circinella minor
ATGCAAATGGAATACAATGAGGAGTAACTATGTGATGATTCGTGATGCATGTGGTCTTACTGGTGTGGGGGGAGAGCATCCAAACGTGAACTAGATTTATTATGATAAAGTTGGACAGATTTTGAAGCACTTGTTTTAAATTCAATTGTTGAATATCATTTACAATATCATATAATTCAGGTTGAATTGGATTTCCAGTCATTTCTATTGTACAATGATATCCACAAATTTGATCTTTTACTTCATTTTGTTGTTCCATAATTAACTAAAAAAAAGTTTTTTTTTAATGAGTTAAAGTTTCACATTAACTAAATTCACATGGTGTAAAATATATATATATATATATACAAACACACCTGACATTGATGATTGTTGTTTAATAAATGTTGTTGCTGTCTTATAATCCAACTATCCGAAAATGTCATGGTTTCCAATCCTCGATAAATAACACCAAGATCTGATGAATTAAAAAAATGTTTAACCGTAAACATATGCTTATCCATAGTATTGTTTTTATCCTTATCCTTGGTTTTATTATACAAATGACATAATTCTAATAAATTGGTTTCTTGTTGATTTTGTGGTTCCATAGTCATCCGTAATACAAGATCATGACTTTCTATTCCCATGTACTGATTAAAAATTCGAGGTAACACATGGAATTCTTTTTTGTTATTCTTCTTTCTTCTTTTTTTTTGTTGCGCCGCAGTCATGCAATAATTTCCATTTTTAGCCATTATGTTGTTGTCATGGAGAGTCGTTGTAGTAGGTTTACACCACATTTCTAAAGTATGAATTAATTGTCTTAAATCACTACCCATGGTTGCTACAAGATAAAATAAATCGGATGGATTTATCATATAACCTTCCTTGAAACATAAAAGCTGTAAATAAGGAATTAAGGATTGTGTTGTTTGAGGAACAATTTCAATGGCTTTTTCTATTTTCATTGTGTCGAGAGGTACCATATCCGTATCTAAATCATATATATATATTTATCGAGTTAGATATAAATATATATATATAAAAAAAAGAGAGAGAATATATAGATATACTCAAATACTTTACCATTACAAGTCATAATAATAGGTCGTTTACTTTTTTGAACTAGTTCTAATACAGCCGTCCAAAATCCTTTATCTTCTTCATAAAGTATATCCACTTCTTCCAATAAGATTAAACTTTGTTTTGTAGGTACAATTCTTTGTTGTTGTTCAGTGATTGATTCATTATCAATCGCATCAACATCCATATCTTCATCTTCTACTACTTCTTCTTCTTCTTCTCGTTCAGAAACCATAAATGGATCTACAGAAGACTTGACGCGAGCAAAATGACTCATGATGGATGAACCCGCAGTCTTTTTTTGAATCGATGTTACAGTGCCACTTTTTGTTGTTGCTGTTGTTGTTGTGCGGCGCTTTTTGGTAAACATTGGATCTTCTTTCGAATCTTTTTCTTGTTGAATTCGTTTTTTCGATACCATCGTTGTTGTTAAAGTTTTTTGAAACATACTTGAAATATCTTTTTGATTGGATGGTAGTTGTTGCGATTGTACTTCTTGTTGTCCAACAAAATTGACTTGATGACTTTCTGTCATCTCCCCCACCAATGCCATTAAATCTTTTCCAGCACGTCGCATACCAGGATGAATTTCAAATACTTCATATCCAACTTGATTTGCAGCTGTATAAATACTGGCTGTTTTCCCAACCCCATGAGGTCCAAATATAAGCATTAAATTTGAATTTACTTTTTTTTGAACTTGTTCTTTCACTTGTCGTCGTTGGGGTCGACTTCTTTTACGTGTTTCTTGTTCCATCATAAAATCAGAATCATTCTCGTCATCATCACTCTCTTGATCATTATCAGAGAATGATGGATAATCCCATTCATCCATTTCTTCCCGTTGTTGTTGTCCATCCAAAGATAAATTTTCAAATGCTAATTCAGATGATGATTCCTTTTTTCCTTCTCGTCGTTGTCGTTTCTTTTGTAATTTACTTTGTTCTTTATCTTGATGTTCTTGTGGTTGATATTCAAAAGAATGAGAATTTACTTTTAATTGTTGTAACCAATCCAGTAAATAATTATATGCATGATGATCACCCAATAAATCAGTAACACAAATAGGTCGATGTTTTTCAGTCCATGGTAATTGATCTTTTTCTTTTTCTTGATCATCCTCACTTTCTGAACTGTCATTAGAATCATGCTCATCACCAAATAACGATGTATATAATGATTGACATGCTGGTATCTCTTTCCAATGACTCTCTGGATAAATACCATTCATTAAATTTTCAATATCATCATGAGATAATAATTCAATTCCTTCTTTTTTCATGGTCGATCGTTGTTGTTTCTTTTTCGCAGATAACACTTCTTTTGTTTTACTATTATCTCGAACTGCATATTGTTTATAATCATCCTTGTTATTATTTTTTTTGTCATTTTGCTCATCCTTTTTCAGCTGTTGTTGTTTTTCTTGTTGTCGTCGTGCTATAGCCATGGATTCAAAAAATGCTCGGCCTCGACTTTTTGCGATATCTTTGATATAAGTAGTAGATTTTTCACTGGTTTTGTTATGACTCTGTTTTAAATCCAACATGGTTATATCCATCGATGTTGATTCTTGTCGTTCTTCTTGTTGTCGAATATGTCCACCTTGATACATATTTTTATCTGGCCATAGAGCAGGACCTTTTTGCATATAGACTGGTTTTTCTTCTTGTTGTTGTTTATCTTTTTCAATTGTTACTGATAATGTACCATAAAAATCCAATCGAATTTGATCTTGTAACGATAATTTTCCTAATTCCTGTTGTTGTTGCTGTTGTTGTTCAATGATCATACGTTGTTGATCTTTTAATACTTGTTGATATCTTTCATAACGTTTAGCAGCTGAAGTAGAACTTTCAGGTGGATATTTTTTTAATGTTTCTTGTTGTTCTTTTTTTAATTGACGTAATTGGTGTTGTCTTGTTTTAATAAAATTAGAACCATTATAAAAGGAGTGTTTTTTCTTTTGAAACTTGTTACTGAAAGTAGTGGTAGGCGTTGGTTTTTTGTTTTCTTTTTGTTGTTGTTTGTGTTCCTCATGAGTGAGTTCGTCTATCATATCATTATTCTCTTTCATATTATTATTGCTGTTATTAAGTTTCTTTCTTTTATTACTTGTAGTATTCATATTTTTTTTGTTATTATTGGTTTTATAAGTTGCTTTGTTGGGTTGCATTTTCATAAAGAAAGGATGCAATGTAGTGTTGGATTGAGATTGACTTGTATTGGCCGTCATTCTTTTTTTTTTTTTTTGCGTATAAATATCTTTTCTTTTTTGAACGAAATGATTTATAATTGAATAAAGTTGATTTATCGTTAATGAAAAAAAGGAAAAGGGATTATTTAGGGTATTATTGTGAAAAAAAAAAAGAAACGCGAATAAATTTAGTGGATATAAAACGCGAAGTTTTAAAAAGCGCGTTATGTTAGTTTAATTTTGCTGAGTGTTAATTCATTAATATAGTTTTATTCATTCGGTCCGGTTTGAAATATATTGATAGAGAATATTGTAGTAAAGTAGTCCTATAATTAATAATACTAAAATAAATTACTTTTTTTTATGCAATTTAAAAGCTTATTAATTTTATATATCAATATCTGTTATGTTCTTCAGACGACCAGTATGAATTCATGTTCAAAAAATAGATTACGTAAGAATGGTTAACTTTTTCCTTTTTTATATGCAAAGTTATAAATTTTAGTAGTTAACACACAAAACATATATTCGGCTTACTGTACTAATAAAATAAAACATAAACAATCCAAACGTATACATTTTTCATGACAAGATGATACAAAATGTAGCAGGAAAAAAAAGGTATGTTTTTGCTCATACGTATTGATTTATATGGACAAAACCCAACATGTCAATCTATTTTATGGTAAGTCCGAGGGTTTGATAAACTCTAAAAGTAAAATTAAAAGGTCAATGCTCAAACAAAATATTTATCAAAAAAATATCAATAGAAGAATAAAATAAATGTACATAATCATACAAAGAGTATTAGAAAACTCTTGTACGTATTAAATTTCAGTAGATTATGTAGAGTTTGAAGCAAGTGACTGTAGATAACAAAATTATTATTGCTATCACTGGACTTTTTTTTTCAATTTAAATCCGTATTTACTGGTAGTATGATGACGAACGTTACATAGTGTATAGAACCCGGCCATATAAGAATCCTATTTACAGCTTTCCAATAGCTTCTAATGTCGTAATGTAATATTACTAGCTAGTAAATGTTAGGCATGTTTTTTTTATAAATTGAGTGAGAAATAAATACAAAATATTAAGAGTATCGATAATTATGTAATGAATCTGTTATCAGATCATTGGTAAAAACGACTACAGGAACACTTTAAATGCTTCCATGAAGTAACAAACAGAAACAAACACTCATGGGGCACGCATAACCAATCATCTATATATTTGTGTCTATTATCCTCCTAATTTAAGAAAAAAATAGGGTCTTAACGTGAATAAAAAGTAAATTATATGGTAGCATATATACATCTATCCAACCATTTACTGCGTAATAAGTATTTTTATTTTTGCACATATATTATTCTTGCACAGATTCAGGAACAGAAATGTTACAATTTTCAACTTTTTTATATTACTTGTTTTATATACTTTATGAAATAGTTCTCTTTCTTTCTTTTTGCCTAGATATAAATGTCATTATTTCATTTTATATTTGCCCTATTATACTACTCTTATTCTTAAAATGTTTTTTTTCTTGGTTTCTATACAGTAACATGGTAATTATAAATAATACCATTCTAATGAGTTACTTATGATAACTATTACAAATAATAGATAATATATAATTGACGACAGAAGATTCATTGCTATTTTTATTATTATATAAAATATAATACACACATCATCTGTCAATAAAATTACCACATAATGTTTCTTGGACACATTGTATCTTGCTTGGATAATTACTACATTTACTGTTAATAATTTTTATATGGTGACAAACATTAGTGTAATCGTAGGTATCTGATGGGTGAGTCTATGAATAGTAGCGTTAATTACAAGTACATCCCTTGTTACTGCTTGTATAATCAAGAATAAAGACACATCAATAAAATAAGTTTCCAAGCATCTTAATATTCCCTAAATATTAAACTAATCTCTGTTATACTAATTTTCTTATAAAAATTATAGTACTAGTAGTAGCAGTGCAGTAAGTAAAATAAAATAAAATGATCGGTGATGTGCTATCAGAATACCTTACGCTATATTACGTATAAGTATTATCATCTTGCATAAATCAAAACAATATGAGGTAGGTCACACAAGGAGCACCTTTTTGCTGCCTTTGTAATGCACATTTTTCTGTAATGTACACAAGAAATTATACCTATTTGAGAATTTTAGGAGCAAAGTATACGCCGATGTTTTTCATTTCGAATATCCCCTGAAAAATGTCAAACTACCATTTCAGCCATATGTCCGTATTACAGCTCAAAAATTTTATTGCTAGCTACTACTTTTTTTTTTCTTTTGAAATGTTATGTCTTAGTGTATTAAAGTAGATTACAGCAATTGACTAGTATTAGCCATTTAATTATGCTGATCTTTTGGATGATACTTTTTTATTTCGTTTAAATACTGCGTACTAATATAAAATGGCTATATTGTGTGATATAAAAGAAAGTGTCATTGTCGGTAAAGTCAAGTAAATAGTTATAATATTACGATAAATTAAAGTTATAAAATATTTGAAAACCAAAATGATGTATTAAAAAATATACTCTATGCTTTACAGGAGTGTTATATTTCTTCGATAGCGGCAAAGATAACAAAGTTAGAAAAGAGTTTGTCATAACATACATCTGAATTTTATAGTTGTGGGAGAGGGATGTTCTGATGCAATTTGGAGAAACCGCTCTACTAATAATTAACAAGCATACACATAGTTTTATCAATTTCCCTCCCCCCTGAGTTTTTACGTCGTCATGGGGTAAAGTAGATGATTGACAACCTATTCATTTCTTTTATCACCATGAATAGCAACAGCTAAAATCATGATTATTTTTCTTCTAGCAATACAGAGTGCGTTTTTTAACACAAAAACGAGCTCGACGAAAAATGTTACAAGATCAATTAAAACTATAAACTGGGAAGTATTAGTAAGAATAGAAACGTCTTTTTTGTCAGTAATATCAAAGAATGCTTTCTTTGCTGAAACCAGGTAGTCAATAAAACTATTTGCGAAATATGATATTACCCACGCAGTATCTAATTAAACTTCTGAGAAAACGAATGTATAATATAAGCGATTACGTTGATAATGTAGTATAAATCAAAAGTAATACATAATAATAGCATCATGCGGTTATAATACAAATAATATGTTGTTCAGAACATTTCTTGGGAACGAACAAAGACGTACATTTACTGGGGTAATACAAAAAAAAGTGAGAGAGTTAAGCATGATAAATATTCTATATCCTTTTTGCAATAATACGAGTATTTGAAAATCATGTTATACATTCAAATAAAACTCACTTTTTCGGTACGTCACTAACAATTTTATAATATACACTAATATTTTAGTAACTATAGCTGAACTCCCCACTTGATACTTTTTTTTTAAAAAAAAAAACTCCATAGTTTCATAATGTGGGCGTAATCAAAGTTCAATAGAGCTCTATAGAAAAAATAACTCCCATCAAGTGCTAACTTGTTCTCTGAATATTATTATATACACTTAGTGTACCTATGCATAATATATTTTTGTCCCTTTTAATGCTAATAATCGAGCTACAATAATTACTTATTCGTAGATTGATGGGCGTTACACGTTTTACACTGGGAATAGAAACAAGAAGATATCTTTATTCATTACGAAAGTGGTCTGAGAAGTAACATCATCAGATAAATATTAAAAGTGGACAAAGTTAATAATTGGTATATTCATTACTGTCACTCGGAGTAGTCGTAGTATAAAATTGTGCATTCTTTATTTGAGTATCAATATTAAGTAACAAAATTGAACAGAATAATAGAGAAGTGTGATGATCAACGATAACAGCTCCTGAAATGCAAACCCCCTTCCCTTTTTTCTTCTTCTATGTACAACAAAAATGAATGATCATTTTCAAAAATCTACTCCCATACTTCCAGACTTAAAAAAATCAATATAAATAGTAGACAAAAATCTAAGTAATATTCTTATCTTCAGTACATTTTATTTATTATGCGCCATTTCACTTCCGTTGTTGCCTTCGTTAGTTTGGCTCTTTTTGCAATCTCTTCTGTATCAGCTACCGGTTCTGGTGATTTACAAGGTTCCTCTGAACAAAAAAGAGACGTCAATGCAGCTCCAGTAAAAAGAGAAACAGACGCTGAATACTGTGAAGCATGTAAGATGGCTCCGGATCCAGAGTGCATACCATTTTGCGCTAGCCTTGAGTATTAGTCAAAACCCGCAAGTTCAAAAAACTTTGGTAAAAATAATCATGACGGCACCAAGATATCATGAATTATCAAGATTACAAAACGATCATTTCAATAATGGACGTGAATGATATGATATATTATGATATATTACTCTTATTTTTTTTTTACTTTACTTTACTTCTATTTGTCTGTTCCTTTTGTAATTGTCGAATAATTTAAATTAACAAATAAATTATTTTGGTTTTACTCTATATCTTCTCTTCTTTATAACAATCAAAAAGAATAGATTTCAAAGCATAGCTTAATATATCACTATTTGGTTATTTATTATGGGATTTAGCTGTCATTTTAATTTTTGTTTTTCTTAAAAAAAATCATTATCTATAAAAGCAAAGCTTGTAGACAAGCAAGAAGCAGTTTAATACTGCTATGTGGGCACAGTTTTAGTCACTTATTGCCCGTTCTTTTTCTTGAAATAACAACACAAGGGCTCATTCAAAAACTACAGTATACAAGTTGTAAATATATAAGACCTTGAATAAAATACCCTACTTTCTAAATTATTAAATGTCATTTTTCGACCTGTATTTTTTCTTTATAATCATTAATTTATTGAAAATGTTTAAAGGCAAGTCTCTTGGAAGTGACATTATGTAAATTAGATACTCTTACCACTACTCAAATGTACGCTCATTTATCAAAGCAAATTTTAATCTTCTTTTTTTTTCTTATCAAAGCTTTAGGTGAGAAAGAACAAATCACTGACTTTGGAATGAAAATTTTAAACTACAATAAGAAAACTTTACGAACGTGATCGTTTTGCTTGTGAGAAAAAAAAAGAATCTTGTTTTATTGAACTGTTCATAAAGAACAAAAAAACATTAATACATGTGTTGCTCTAAAGCAGAGCTGAACAGAATATCAATATCAATAAGATTAAACACCATTTAATTTAACATCAAAAGTGTTTATCCAATTACATGTTTAGAAATGCTACTGAAAAGAAAATGACTAGATGGGGCGCGCCATTTTTGAGTTGGCATCTTATTAACAGGGTAAATACCTCTAGTCAGCGCCTCTCCCAAAATAAAAATACATAATCATATAAAGAAAACTAGAATTTCTGTCTTGAATTTTAATAGATTATATTGAGTTTGAAGCAAGCCGCAGTGAACTTCTTGATAGATAATAAGAAAAATGATATTTTTTATCATTGAGTTTTTTATTTTCGATTTGAATCCATTTATTTACTGGCAATATGATGGCACCTGTTACAGATTCTATACCTATATAAGAATTTTATTTACATCCTCTCAATATGTCGTGATGTAATATCACCAATAAACGCTACAACATATGTTTTTTTTAAAAAAAATGATATGAGAGATTAATCCAGAACAAACGAGTACCAGTAATCACTGAATATATCTGTCGTTAGATTATTGGTAAAAAACGACTGTAGAAACACTATTTGCGTCTTTGAAGTAACAACAGAATTAAATACGTATTAGACACGCATAACCAACTACTACCTATTTGTGTCTGATACTTTCTCAGATTAAAAAAAAAATACAGTTTAACATGGCTAGAAAGTATGTTATACATGGTAATCTATATACAAACTATCCAGCCGTTCAGCACTTAACTATTTAAATATTATACTTGTACGAATTAAAAATAAAATTGCAACGATATCCATATTTTATATTACTTTTACTTGTATACTTTATGAGAAACGTTTTCTTTTTTATAGTTTTCTATTTGATATAAACTTGACTCTTTTACATATTCGACGTATTATACTTTTCTTTGGAGAAATTTTTTATCGCTTACTTTCTATGTAATAACATGAGGACAACCATAAAATGAAATAAATGACACTGCCTTAATGAGTTACTTATGAAGACTACTATAGATCATGGGTAATATATTTTTAAAAAGAGGTTTGATGCTACTGTTACTGTAAAGATTATAATATAACATGTCGCTCATTAATAAAAACAACGCATAGTGTTTCTCAGGCACGTGATGTCGCGAATATATCTTCCATTAATAATATTTATGTTGAGGAGACAACTACTAAGTAACAGTAGGTATCCGATGGGTGTGTCCGTATCAATATCCTTACGTACTTTTAAGTCGTTTCTTTACTATAATTAAGAATGAAACCAAATCAATGAAATAAATTTCCATATGTACTGTTTTAATGTGTTTTTACTATAATGGCTTAATATACACACTTTGGGTAAAAAGAAACTTTCTTTGGTACTACTGAAGGGGAGACGTTTTTATTGTTACTATTATTGTTCAGTTTATAGGTTTAATTGATCTTGTAACATTTTTCTTCGAGCTCATTTTTGTGTTAAAAAACGCACTCCGTATTGCTAGAAGAAAAATAGTCAAGATTTTAGCTGTTGCTAATAATCATGGTGATAAAAGAAATGAATAGGTTGTCAATCATCCACTTTAATCCATGATGACGTTAAAACTCAGGAGGGAGTGGGATTGATAGAATCACTTTCATGCTTGTTAATTATTAGTAGAGCGGTTTCTCCAAATCGCATCAAAACATCCCTGTCTCACAGCTATAAAATTCAAATGTATGTTACGACTCGCTCTTTTCTAACTTTGATGTCTTTGCCACTGTCGAAGAAATATAACATTCCCTAGCATAGAGCGCTTTTTCTCTTTAATTTACCAAATATTCTAACTTTAATTTATCGTAATATTATTACTATTTACTTGACTTTACCGACAATGACACTTTCTTTTATATCAAGCAATATAGCGACTTTATAGTGCGCAGTATTTAAACAAAATAAAAAAGTATCATCCAAAAGATCAGCATAATTAAATGGCTAATACTAGTCAATTGCTGTAATCTACTTTAATACACTAAGACATAACATTTCAAAAGAAAAAAAAAAGTAGTAGCTAGCAATAAAATTTTTGAGCTGTAATACGGACATATGGCTGAAATGGTAGTTTGACATTTTTCAGGGGATATTCTAAATGAAAAACATCGGCGTATACTTTGCTCCTAAAATTCTCAAATAGGTATAATTTCTTGTGTACATTACAGAAAAGTGTGCATTACAAAGGCAGCAAAAAGGTGCTCCTTGTGTGACCTACCTCATATTGTTTTGATTTATGCAAGATGATAATACTTATACGTAATATAGCGTAAGGTATTCTGATAGCACATCACCGATCACTTTATTTTATTTTACTTACTTCACTGCTACTAGTAGTATAATTTCTATAAGAGAATTATATGACAAAGACAGTTTAATATTTATTATTAATCAAAAGTAATATATAACAATAGCATTATGCGGTTATAATACAGATAATGTGTTCATGAGAACATTTCTTGAGAACGAACAAAGGCATACATTTACTGGGGTAATAAAAAAATGGAGAGAATTAAGTACGATAAATATTCTATATCCTTTTTGCAGTAATACGAGTATTTGAAAATCATGTTATACATTTAAATAAGACTCACTTTTTTTTCGGTATGTGACTTACAGTTTTGTAATACACACTAATATTTTAGTAACTCCCTACTACATGGTATATTTTTTTCTAAAAAAAAAGATAACTACATAGTGTCATTATGTGGGCGTAATCAAAGTTCAATACAGCTCTATAGAAAAAAAAATAACCCCATCAAGTAATAACTTGCTCTCTGAATATTAGTGTACCGTATATACTTAGAAAACCTACGCAGAATATATTCCCGTCCCTTCAAATGCTAATAATCGAGTTACAATGTTACTTATTCATAGATTGATGGGCGTTACACATTTTGCACTGGGGATAGAAACAAGAAGATGTCTTTATTTACTACGAAAGTAATCTGAGGAGTAACATCAGATAAATATAAAAAGTGAACAAAGTTAATAATTGGTGTATTCATTACGGTCACTCGGAGTAGTCGTAGTATAAAATTATGGATTATTTATTTGAGTATCAATACTAAATAACAAAATTGAACAGAATAATAGAGAAGTGTGATGATCAACGAAAACAACTCCTAAAATACAAACCCCCTTCCCTTTTTTTCCTCCTATGTACAACAAAAATGAATGATCATCTTCAAAAATCTACTCTCATTCTTTCAAACTTAAAAAAATCAATATAAATATAGACAAAAATCTGAGTAATATTCTTATCTTCAGTACATTTTATTTATTATGCGTAATTTTACTTCTGTTGTTGCCTTCGTTAGTTTGGCTCTTTTTGCAATTTCTTCCGTATCAGCTACTGGTTCTGGTAATTTACAAGGTTCCTCTGAACAAAAAAGAGACGTCAATGTAGCTCCAGTAAAAAGAGAAACAGACATTGAATACTGTGACTCATGTGCGATGGACCCGGATAGCGAGTGCATGGAATATTGTAACGCATTGTTAGATAGTCAAAACCAGTAGGTTCAAAAAACTTTGGTAAAAATGATCATGACGGCACCAAGATATCATGAAGTATCAAGATTACAAAACGATCATTTCAAGAATGGACATGAATGATATGATATATTATGATACATTACTCTTATTTTTTTTTTACTTTACTTCTATTTGTCTGTTCCTTTTGTAATTGTCGAATAATTTAAATTAACAAATAAATTATTTTGGTTTTACTCTATATCTTCTCTTCTTTATAACAATCAAAAAGAATAGATTTCCAAGTATAGCTTAATATATCACTATTTGGTTATTTATTATGGGATTTAGCTGTCATTTTAATTTTTGTTTTTCTTAAAAAAATCATTATCTATAAAAGCAAAGCTTGTAGACAAGCAAGAAGCAGTTTAATACTGCTATGTGGGCATAGTTTTAGTCACTTATTGCCCGTTCTTTTTCTTGAAATAACAACACAAGGGCTCATTCAAAAACTACAGTATACAAGTTGTAAATATGTAAGACCTTGAATAAAATAGCTTACTTTCTAAATTATTAAATGTCATTTTTTCGACCTGTATTTTTTCTTTATAATCATTAATTTATTGAAAATGTTTAAAGGCAAGTCTCTTGGAAGTGACATTATGTAAATTAGATACTCTTACCACTACTCAAATGTACGCTCATTTATCAAAGCAAATTTTAATCTTCTTTTTTTTTCTTATCAAAGCTTTAGATGAGAAAGAACAAATCACTGACTTTGGAATGAAAATTTTAAACTACAATATAAAATATAAAATTATGAACGTTGTCGCTTTGCTTATGAAAAAAGAAAAGATTATGTTTTATTGAACTGTTCATAAAGAACAAAAAAACATTAATACATGTATTGCTTCAAAACAGAGCAGGATCGAATATCAAGGTTAATAACCCCAAACAACCTTTAGTTTAACAACAAAAGTATCTATCCGATTACTTGTTTAGAGATGCCACTGAAAAAAGAATAGCGAGAGAAGCCACATTTTTGAACTAGCATCTTAGTAACATGGTGCGCCTCTAGTCAGCTCCCCTCTCTAAAAAAAGTATATAATCATATAAAAAAACTAGAATTTCTGTCTTTAATTTTTATAGATCATTTAAAGTTTGAAGCAAGTCCCAGCAGGTTTTTTGGTAGATATAATAAGAGTGATATTTTTATCACTGGATTTTTTTTATCTTCCATTTAAATCTACATATTTACTGGTAGTATTATGAAGACCGCTACATCATATTATATACCTATATAAGATTAATAGTTACATCTTTCCAATGAGTCGTGATGTAATATCGCCAATAAACGCTACGTGTGTTCTTTTTAATGCATGAAAGGTATATCCAGAACAAGAGAGTATCAGTAATTACTGGATGGATTTGTTATTAGATTATTGGTAAAAAATACTATAGGAACATTATATGCGTCTATGAAGTAACAACAGAATTAAATACGTATTAGACACGCATAACCAACTACTACCTATTTGTGTCTGATACTTTCTCAGATAAAAAAAAACAGTCTTAACATGACTCGAAAGTATGTTATATGGTAATCTATATACAAACTATCCAGCCGTTTAGCACTTGATTATTTATACTTTTGCAGAAATATTATTCTTGCGCGGATTAAGAACAAAATTGCAAAGATATCCATCTTTTATATCATTCTCTTTATATATACTTGATATAAACTTTCTTTCTTTTAATTTTTGGCCAATAATACTTTTATTTCCAGAATATTTTTAGTTTCTTACTTTCTATGCAATAGCATAATAATTTTAAAGTGAAATAACTAATACCATTTTTATGAATTACTTATAATAACTATTATAAATAATAGCTAACATATAATTATTTCCAAAAAGATGTAATGTTATTATTAGTAATTATTTATGTTAATTATGCGAAATATAATATATGTCCCTTATTACTAAAAACACGATGCTTTACAGGTATATGACGCGGATACATTTTCTGTTAATGATTTTTATGTGGAGACAAAGATTGATTTAAGAGCAGTAGGTGTCCGATAGGTGTGACTGTATTAATAGTCTTACAAGTACATTTTTTGTTATAATTAAGAATAAGCAAATCAATTAAATACATTTTCACGTATTTTGATATTGTTTTTTATAATGTTTTATATTATACAGTCACTTTCTCAGATGTTTAATCAGGTACTGAGTGAATAATATTTTCCAAATGGTTCAATTAAGGCTGTCTATCAGACTTGCAGATAGAGTGCTATGATCATAATTCTTTCGTTATTACCGAAACAAAACAAATATAATAGTTACATAAAAACAAAATAAAACTAATGTAAATATTATCATGGAATCTTGGTCATTGAAAGCGAAGCCAGAAGAACGGGAGGGAGGGTGTGACTCCCTATCAGTTCAGATTCGTCCAGTCGTTCGATGGACTGAACGAACAACAGTTTAAGTTAAAAAAAAAAGATTTTTCTTGATACTACTAAAAGAAAGACACTTCTATTGTAATTTATACAATTCGGTTTATAGGTTTTAATACGCTTTTCTCCGGGTTCGTTTTTCTGTCAAAAAAAAAACACTATGTATTGATAAAAGAAAAATAGTCAAGATTTTAGCTGTTGTTATCCATGATAATAAAAAACGTGATTGGGTTGTGAATCATCTACTTTACTCCATGGTGCCGATAAAACCTAGGACAGGAGGGAAATTGATAAAACCATCTTCATGCTTGTTAATTAGTAGTTGAGCGATTTCTCGTAATTGTACCAAAGCATCACAACATAAAAAATAATACCTACATTATACTTAATATATGTAAAACATATACTTTATTCAAACACCATTTTAAAGAATTATTCAGGCATTATTTAAGCACTAAATTTTAAAGCATTATTCAAGATGAGTTGCGTTCAGGAAATATTTAGACATTAATTAAAAATGAGATAGATTCAGGCAGTATTTAGGCATTAAACGAAAATAAGCTGGGTTCAGGTTATTAGGCATTATTCAAGTCTCATTTAGTAATGGCCAGTAACTCTTGAAGTTGATGAAGTATTTGTATGCTAAAAATCCTTAACAATAGCAAAAAGAAGCTATAGCTTGTTATACTATATCCAATGTTATATATATATATATATATATATATATTAGAGAGTGAGTTTACCTTGTTTTTTATTCAGATTTTCAAATAAACATATTTTTAATAACACCATGAATCATGACCATTACCACAAGGTGGTAAGGTATCATTCTTGCCCAAATAAAGTATGATCGAGTACTATGAGACAGCATCTCACAAAAATTATATATGTTGTATACACGAAATCAGTGCTAGGTCGCTCATATACATAAACTGGTACTAATATTTATGTTTTTACTCTTGCTTACATACATATGTACCATCAAAAATGAAATTTCACCAAAATAATGTTGTAACACTATTGCATCAATTGAGCTTTTTCCTTTAAGTACATAAGTTTCTAAAAAGTTTATTGTTAATTTTATATTTACGTTATTTTAACTACATGTAATATTCTTATATTTTAATAAATAACAGCAACATACACATACTCGTTCGACTCTATTCTAACAATATAAGCCGCCCAACTGATTTTTCTATAAGTAATGAAATTACGTACTAAAAAATGTATTATGGTTTTTTTTATGTATTCACATCAAATATACAATAATTTTTTAATTCATTGAATACGTGGTTTATTAGGTTTTTTAATATTTTTAATAAAAAGATAGTCTTGTAGTTTTTATACAGTAACGCTTTTAAGTAAGTCTGTGATTAAACAGTAATATATAATCACATCACCTATCAAACAAGAATAATTTTATGTCTGAATATAGCCTGAAATAAAGAGTAGTTAAGTTTAGAAGTCTGTTTAGTGATATCCCTGCCCCACAACTATAGAATTCAGATATATGTTATGACACTCGCTCTCTAACTTCTTGTCTTATTTTGTACTGTCGAAAAAACATAACATTTCTATGCACAGAGTATTTTTTTTCTTTAATCTACTGTTTGTCATTTGGATATTATAATTTCTTAATTTTACTGACAACAGTTTATATCAAACAATAAAGTAATTCCATAGTATGTAAACAATATTGAAAAAAAAATTGTCCAAAAGATCAGCATAATAATATGCTTAATATTAGTCAGCTGTTGTATTTTACTTTGATATAGTAAGACATAAAACTTAAAGAAAAATCAAGAAAGCACTAGCAATAAATTTTTGAACTATAGAAACATGGACATATGACTGAAATGGTTAGTTTGGCATTTTTTCAGGGGATATTATAAAAGAAAAAAGCCGACATATATCATATAGTATTTTTTGTTCCTGAAATTTTTAAATTGGTATAATTTCTTGTGTACGTTACAGAAAAGTGTGCATTACAAAGATATCAGAAAGACGCTCCCTGATATTATATTAATTTATGCAAGATGATAATACGTATAAGTAATATGATGTAAGATATTCTGATAGCACATCGCCGATAATTTATTTCGTGGTTTATAGCACTTTATTTTATTTTACTTACTTCACTGCTACTAGCACTATAATTCTTATAAGAGAATTAGTATAACAAAGACTGTTTAATATTTATTAAAAATCAAAAGTAATACATAATAATAGCACGATGCGGTTATAATACAGATAATATGTTCATGAGAACATTTCTTGAGAGCGAACAAAGACATACATTTACTGGGGTAATAAAAAAAAGGGAGAGAAATAAGTACGATAAATATTCCCTATCCTTTTTCCAGTAATACGAGTATTTGAATAAATCATGTTATACATTCAAATAAAACTCACTTTTTCGGTATGTGACTTACAGTTTTGTAATACATCATACTAATAATTAATAACTATAGCTGAACTCCCTACTTGATATATTTTTTTTTTTAAAAAAAAAAAAAAACTGCATAGTGTCATAATGTGGGCGTAATCAAAGTTCAATACAGCTCTATAGAAAAAAAATAACCCCATCAAGTAATAACTTGCTCTCTGAATATTAGTGTACCGTATATACTTAGAAAACCTACGCATAATATATTCCCGTCCCTTCAAATGCTAATAATCGAGCTACAATAATTACTTATTCGTAGATTAATGGGCGTTACACGTTTTGCACCAGGGATAGGAACAAGAAAATGCCTTTATTTACTACGAAAGTGGTCTGAGAAGTAACATTAGATAAATATAAAAAGTGAACAAAGTTAATAATTGGTATATTCATTACTGTCACTCGGAGTAGTCGTAGTATAAAATTGTGCATTCTTTATTTGAGTATCAATATTAAATAACAAAATTGAACAGAATAATAGAGAAGTGTGATGATCAACGAAAACAACTCCTGAAATGCAAACTCCCTTCCCTTTTATTTTCTTCTATGTACAACAAAAATGAATGATCATCTTCAAAAATCTACTCCCATTCTTTCAAACTTAAAAAGAATCAATATAAATATAGACAAAAATCTGAGTAATATTCTTATTTTTAGTACATTTTATTTATTATTATTGTAATCATGCGTCAATTTACTTCTGTTGTTGCCTTCATTAGTTTGGCTCTTTTTACAATTTCTTCCGTATCAGCTACCGGTTCTGCTGATTTACAAGGTTCCTCTGAACAAAAAAGAGACGTCAATGTAGTTCCACAAAAAAGACAAACGGATGCAGAAATTATATGTTTCGCATGTTCACAGGACCCTGCTAACGATTGCACGGCAGCATGCGGTTTCTAACGCTATGTAAATTTAAAGAGCTTGGGTAAACATCAAGATTACAAAACGATCATTCCAAGAACTGGCGTAAATGATATGATATATATATTATGATACATGATTCTTATTTGTTTTACTTTACTCCTATTTGTCTGTTCCTTTTTGTAATTGTCGAATAATTCAAATTAACAAATAATTTTTTTTGGTTTTACTCTATATCTCATCTTTATCACAATAAAAGAAAATACAAGGCTATAAAGCACAACTTAACTTTTAACTATTTCGCTATTTATTATAGGTTTTAACTGTCATTTTTACTCTTGTTTTTCTTAAAAAATCCTTATCTATATAAGCAAAACGTGTAGACAAGCAAGCAGCGGTTTAATACTGTTTTGTTAGCATATTAGTCACTTATCTCCCGGTTCTTTTTTTTTTTTTTTTGCCATAGCAACATAAAAGCTAATTTCAAAGCTATAGTATATAAGTTGTAAATACATAAAGCTTTGAATAAAATATCTTACTTTCTAAATTATCAAATGTCATTTTTCAGCCTTCATTCTTTTTTAAAAATCATGTTTTCTATCAACCTATTGAAAATGCTTGAGGGCAAGCTGGAAGTGACATTACGTAAAGTGGGTATCTTTCCTTAATACTACTCAAATGTACGCTGATTTATCAAAACAGGTTTTAATTGTGATTGTTCAAGTAGAATAACCATAGTGATTTTTCCGCTTACTAAAGTTTTGAATGAGAATGAACAAACCATTGACTTTACAATGAAAATTTTAAACTACAGTGTAAAAAAATAAAAAATTATGAACGTTGTCGTTTTGCTCATGAGAAAAGAAAGGATCTTGTTTTATTAAACTGTTCATAAAGAACAAAAAACAACATTAATATATGTATCGCTTCAAAACAGAGCAGGACCGAATATCAAGGTTAATAAGTCCAAACAACCTTTAGTTTAACAACAAAAGTATCTATCCGATTACTTGTTTAGAGATGCCACTGAAAAAAGAATAGCGAGAGAAGCCACATTTTTGAACTAGCATCTTAGTAACATGGTGCGCCTCTAGTCAGCTCCCCACCCCAAAAAAAGACGTACATAATCATATAAAGAAAATTAGAATTTCTGTCTTGAAATTTAATAGATAATGTAGAGTTTAAAGCAAGCTCTAGTGAACTTTTTGGTAGATAATAGAAATGATATTTTTATCACTGGGTTTTTTTATCTTCCATTTAAATCTATATATTTACTGGTAGTATGATGACAACCGCTACATCATATTGTATATCTATATAAGAATTCTAATTACATTTTTCCAATGGGTTGTGATGTAATATAACCAATAAACGCTACGCGTGTTTTTTAATTACATGAAAGGTAAATCCAGAATAAAAAAAAAGTATTAGTAATCACTGGATAAATCTGTCATTAGATTATAGGTAAAAACGACTATAGAAACACCATATGCGTCTATAAAGTAACAACAAAAGCAAATACGCATTAGACACACATAACCAACTACTACCTAATTGTGTTGTCTGATACTTTCTTAGATAAAAAAAAAATACAGTCTTAACATGGTTCGAAAGTACGTTATATGGTAATCTATATACGACTATCGAACTGTTTAGCACTTGATTAATTATATTTTGTATTAATATTATTTTTGCGCGAATTAAGAACAAAATTGCAACAGTATTTACTTTTTATATTACTTGCACTTGTATACTTTTTGAGGAACTTTCCCTTTTTATAATTTTCTATTTAATATGAGCTTGACTTTTTATATATTTGACCTACTATACTAATATTCGGAAAATATTTCATTCCTTGCTTTGTATGCAATAACATAACGAAAGCTTCAAAATGAAATAAATGATACCACTCTAATGAGTTACTTATGATAACTATTATAAATAATATATAATATATAATTAAAAAGAGGTTCGATGCTACTGTTACTGTAATAATTATAATATTATCCATGTAGAATATAATATATGTCTCTCATTAATAAAAACAACGTATAATGTTTCTCAGGCACGTGATGTCGCGAATATATCTTTCATTAATAATATTTATGTTGAGACAACTATTAACGTGACAGTAGATGTCCAGTGTGTGTGTCCGTATCAATAGTCTTACGTATTTGCAAGTCGTTTCTTTATTATAAATAAGAATAAAAACAAATCAATCAAAGAAGTTTTCCAAGTGTTTTATTATTGTTTTTATTATAATGGCTTAAAATATACATACTTTGGGTAAAAAAAAAAAACTTTTTTTTGATACTACTGAAGGGGAGACGCTTTTTTATTGTTATTAATACTGTTCAGTTTATAGACTTTAATTAATATTGTAACATTTTTGTTCGAGCTCGTTCTTGTGTTAAAAAACGCACTCTGTATTGCTACGTAGAAGAAAAATAGTCAAGATTTTAGCTGTTCCTATTCATGGTGATAAAAGAAATGAATAGGTTGTCAATCATCTACTTTAATCCATGATGACGTTAAAATTCAGGGGGGGGGAGTGGGATTGATAGAATCATTTTTATGCTTGTTAATTATTAGTAGCGCGGTTTCTTCAAATTGCATCAAACCATCCCTGTCTCACAGCTATAAAACTCAAATGTATGTTACGACACACTCTTTTCTAACATTGTTGTATTTATCCTGTCGAAGAAATATAGCATTTCCAAGCATAGAGTATTTTTTTTGGATATTCTAACTTTGATTTATCGTAATATTATTACTATTTACTTAGCTTTACCGACAATGACACTTTCTTTTATATCACACAATATAGCCATTTTATATTAGTACGCAGTATTTAAACGAAATAAAAAAGTATCATCCAAAAGATCAGCATAATTAAATGGCTAATACTAGTCAATTGCTGTAATCTACTTTAATACACTAAGACATAACATTTCAAAAGAAAAAAAAAAGAAGTAGCGAGCAATAAATTTTTTAACTATAATACGGACATATGGCTGAAATGGTAGTTTGACATTTTTTCAGGGGATATTCTAAATGAAAAAACATCGGCGTATATTTTGCTCCTAAAATTCTCAAATAGGTATAGTTTCTTGTGTACATTACAGAAAAGTGTGCATTACAAAGGCAACAGAAAGGTGCTCCTTGTGTGGCCTACCTCATATTGTTTTGATTTATGAAAGATGGTGCTTATACGTAATATAGCGTAAGGTATTCTGACATCACATTACCAATTAATTTATTTTGTGGTTTAAAGACCTTTATTTTATTTTACTTACTTCACTGCTACTAGTACTATAATTTTTTTAAGAAAAATTAGTATAACAAAGATAGTTAATTACTCCCTATTAATCAAAAGTAATACTTTACAGTAATAGGGTATTATACTATAGATGATGTGTTCGAGAGCAAATTTCTTGAATACGAACAAAGACATGCATGCTGGGGTAAGAAAACAAGAAAGGACCGAAATAAGTACGATGAATATCCTTTTTTGTTCTGCAGTAATACGAGTATTTGAAAATCATGTTAGACATTCAAACGAAACTCTGTTTATTTCTGTGTGTACGTAACATTAATGTATACATACTAAATATATATTTTACTAACTATCATACAATTGAACTCCCTACTTGGTATTTTTTTTAAAAAAAAGAAAGTGCATAATGTCATAACGTGGGCGTAATTGAAGTTTAATACAGTTCTATAAAGAAAAAAACACCACTCCCATCAAGTGATAACTTGTTTTCTGAATATTTATTGTATAAACTTATTATACCTATGCATAATATATTTCCGTCCCATCCAAATATGCTAATGATCGAGCTAAAATGTTTTTCACCGGGCATAGAAATAAGAAGATGCCCCTATTTACTGCGAAAGTGGTCTAAGGAGTAACATCAGAGGAATATAAAAAGTGAACAAAGTTAACACTTGATATACTCATTACCGTTGCTCGGAGTAGTAGTAGTAGTATAAAATTGTGCATTATTTATTTGAGTATCAATATTAAACAGCAGAATTGAACAGAATAATAGAGAAGTGATGATCAATGAAAACAACTCCTGAAATACAAACGCCCTTTCCCTTTTTTTTTACTGCTATATGTTATGGAGTATGTACAACAAAAATGAAATGATTATCTATAAAACTCTACTTCCAGACTTCCAGACTTGAAAAAAAAAATCAATATAAATAGTAGATAAAAATCTGAGCAATGTTCTTATTTTCTGTACATTTTATTTATTATTATTATTATCATGCGCCATTTCACTTCCGTTGTTGCCCTCGTTAGTTTGGCTCTCTTTGCAATTTCTTCCGTATCAGCTACCGGTGCTGATGATGTACAAGGATCCTCTGAACAAAAAAGAGACGTCAATGTAACTCCAATAAAAAGAGAGACAGACGAAGAATACTGTGCCGCATGTGATGAGTTCCCTGATGACGAATGCGTGGATTATTGCTTTACTCCATAATAATTAGTAAAAATATGCAGATTTAAAAAACCTTAGTAAAACTAATTATAACGACAACACAATATTGTGAATTATCAAGATTACAAAACGATCATTCCAAGAACTGGCGTAAATGATATGATATATATATTATAATACATGATTCTTATTTGTTTTACTTTACTCCTATTTGTCTGTTCCTTTTTTGTAATTCTCGAATAATTCAAATTAACAAATAAATATTTTTGGTTTTACTCTATATCTCATCTTTATCACAATAAAAAAAAATACAACAAGGTTATAAAGCATAACTTAACTTTTTACTATTTCGTTGTTATTATGAGTTCTAACTGTCATTTCTATTCTTCTTCTTTATAAAAAATTGATAGTTATATAAGCAAAGTTTATAGACAAGCAAGCAGTAGTTTAATACTGCTATGTTAGCATATGAGTCACTTATTGCCCTTTTTTTTTCTTGTCATAGCAACACAAAAACTAATTCAAAAACTACAGTATACAAGTTGTAAATATATAAGACCTTGTTGAATAAAATAACTTATCACATGCTCCGAATTTTTTCTTAAATAAAAATTGTGACTATAAATCATATTACGTACTCCCGGTTTTGCTTTTTTTTTTTTTGTATGTAACTAACATTGTTGTATACATACTAATATTTTAGTAACTATAGCTGGACTCCCTACTTGGTATGTTTTTTTTTTTAGAAAAAAAAATTGGATAGTGTCATGAAGTGGGCGTAATTGAAGTTCAATACAGTTCTATAAAGAAAAAACATCACTCCCATCAAGAAGTAATAACTTGTTTTTTGAATATTATTGTATACACTTAGTGTACCTATGCATAATATATTTCTGTCCCATTTAATCCTAATAATCGATCTAAAATGTTACTTATTCGTAGATTGATTGGCGTTCTACGTTTTGCACGGGGCATAGAAACAAGAAGACGCCCCTATTTGCTGCGAAAGTGGTCTGGGGAGGTAGCATTAGATAAAAATAAAAAGTAATCAAGGTTTATAAATGATATATTTATTACCATCACTCGGAGTAAGTGCAGTATAAAATTGTGCATTATTTATTTGAGTATCAATATTAAATAACAAAATTGAACAGAATAATAGAGAAGTGATGATCAATGAAAACAACTCCTGAAATACAAACGCCCTTTCCCTTTTTTTTTACTGCTATATGTTATGGAGTATGTACAACAAAAATAAAATAATCATCTACAAAACTCTACTCCCATACTTCCAGACTTGAAAAAAAAAATCAATATAAATAGCAAACAAAAATCTGGCAGTAATATTCTTATTTTCAGTACATTTTATTTATTATTATTATAATCATGCGTCGTTTTACTTCCGTTGTTGCCCTCGTTAGTTTGGCTCTCTTTGCAATTTCTTCCGTATCAGCTACCGGTGCTGCCGATGTACAAGGACTCACTGAACAAAAAAGAGACGTCAATGTAGCTCCAATAAAAAGAGATGAGATTGATGATGTGTGTGACGCATGTTCAGAGAACCCTAATAACGATTGCACAAATGTATGCGGTTTCTAAAGATATGTAGATTTAAAACGCTTGGATAAACATAATCATGACGACAGCAAAAAATTGTTAATTATCAAGATTACAAAACGAGCATTACAAGAACTGGCGTGAATGATATGACATTTATCATGATTCATTATTCTTATCTGTTTTACTCTACTTCTATTTGTCTGTCCCTTTTGTAACTGTCCTATGATTCAAACTCATAAATAAATTCCTTTGATTTTACTCTATATCTCTTCTTTATTACAATAAAAAAAAAAAAGAAGTTTCAAAGCATAACTTAACCTATCACTATTTGGTTATTTATTATGGGTTCTAACTGACATTTTTATTCTTATTTTTTTTTAAAAAAAAAATTGTTATCTATATAAGCAAAGCTTATAGACACACGTAAAGTAGTTTAATACTGCTATGTGAGCATATTTTTAGTCACCTGTTGCCAGTCCTTTTTCGTACCATAGCAACACAAAGGCTAATTTAAAAACTACAGTAAATATATAAGATCTTGAATAAAATAGCTTACTTTCTAAATTATTAAATGTCATATTTCGACCTCCAAATTTTTAAAAAGTATCCTATGTTTCATCAATCTACTGAGAATATTTAAAGGCAAGTTCCTTGGAAGTGACATTATGTAATAAATTAGATATCCTTACCAGTACTACTCAAATGTACGCTGCTTTTTTATCAAAATCGGTTTTAATTTTGATCTTTCAAGTAGAATAATTATAGTAATGTTTCTCTCCTTACTAAAGTTTTGGATGAAAAAGAATAAACCATTGACAGGAATTTTTTTTTTATTATCTTTGATTTAACTCCATCTATTTACTGGTAGTATGATGGCGACTGCTACATATTGTACACCCCTATTAAGAATCATACTTACATCTTCCCAATGGGTCTTGATGTAATATTACCAATAAACGCTACGTATGTTTTTTAAGAACAACTTTTGCATAATACTTACTGAATGGATCTCTCATTAGATTATTGGTAAAACAACTACAGGAACACCATATGCGTCTATAAAGTAATAACAAAATCTGATACGTCTTAGACACGCATAAACAAACATCTATTTGTGTCTATTATTTTTTTAATTAAAAGAAATACAGTTTTAACATGAATAAAAAGTAAATTATATGGTAACATATTTACAATTATTTAGCCGTTAACGCTTGATTATTTATATTTCTGTATAAATGTTATTCTTTCACAGATTAAAAAAACAAAATTGCAATAATATCTATTTTTTATATTACTTTTTCTCTAGGGTCGTTTAATAAGAGACGTCTCTTTATTTGATTCTCTATTTGATATGAATTTTAGTTTATTTTATATCTTTGGCCTGTCATACTTTTTACTCCCAACATATATTTTGTCCTTTGCTTTCTATGCAAGAATATAACATGAGAATTTTAAAATAAAATAAATAGTAGGTAATATATCATTGACAAAAAAAAAATACACTGCTATTATTATGTTGATTATGTGGAATATAATATAACATAATACTTATTAATAAGACAATATATACAGAATGTTTTTGAGATATATGTCTCGGTCGATACATTCTTTATTATTAGCTTTACGTGGAGACGAGCATTAGTGTAACAGTAGGTGTTGTCCAATAGGTATACCTGTTATAATTAAGAGTATAAATGAATTAATCAAATAGGTTTTGATTATTCTTTTCTTAATAATTTAGCTTACCAGAGAGTACATTTTTTTTCTCCACAAGGTCCTGAACCATCTTTTTTATTCTGTGTAATAAATAAGGTTATATGCCAACAAGAAAAAGGTTTTTTAAAAAAAAACATTCCCAATGTTTGGTCATAATAGGAGTT
>JAEPRB010000400.1:0-25381 GCA_016758965.1 Circinella minor
CTAATATTTCTATATCCAACCATGTGCTCAACCATGCTATCGTCTATCCTTAGTATTCCGCGGATAAGCATGTAGATCAACAACCTTATGGTTGAATATATCGTCGTAATGGTCTTACACCATTACACTCTCTTACTATTATGTTTTTTTTTATAATTACATTGGATTAATTTTGTTTTATCTTCATTTATTTTAAATATATGAATATCATATTTTATATTATTACTATCTTTTTCTAGTATATTAATATTAATTGTTATTTTTTCATCAAAAGATTTAATATGTTTAAATATACTTTTAGATATTTCATTGATTTTATTTTTAAAATTTACATCATTATTTTCTTTTTTATTTTCCATATTTTCAATAATATTTTTATATATATTGAAAATTCAATTTTTAGTTTTTCAAAGAAAAATAAAATTAATTTTTGTCAATAATTTTTGGGATCTGAATTAGCCCTATATTATATACTTAATCCGAAACATTTGACTAAGACATATATGACGATGACATGATTGAGTACGATTTCAGAAACAGTCTGTCTGCTCTTGCACAACAACCATACGCAGACAACTGTAATGATGATGATCATTATATGACCGACGATGATGATTTTGCAACAGATGATAACTACACTGATAATAGCGACAATGAAGATGACGATGGTCAAAGAAATACATCAGAACAAGAGGTCATCACTGTTGAGGCAATGGATCAAGTAGATAATGATGAAGAAGAAGGCCTTTATGTTGATCCTTGGGATAAAGAGCCTCCGCTCTGTACTGACATTCCTTTTGAAGAGATGGTCCAGGGAACTGTCCCACTTAACAAACACGAGAAAAAGAGCTTTGAATTGTACAGCTGGATCTAGGAACATAATGTCAGCCATGATGCCTACACATCGTTATTATCAATGTTAAACGAATTCCCGTTGCCAAGAATATCCCAGCACAGCGAAAAAACTGGACACATTGGTTAAAATAATACTCCCAACTACATCTGGTTCGGGAATGTTCTTTGAGGACCTATTGCTGTTTTTCACACATACTTATGAGGGTACGATTTTATAAAAACAAATGCAATACATACATATATATAAATAGATTATTTACCTTTTTTATAATTTTAGGCATTGAGCATTCTTTATGCTTGCTGAAGGTATATGGGAACATTAAAATGACGGAGTATGGTTCACAAAGAACAAAGAAAGGCATCTTATTTGGTTATCGAACAAGCAGTAACATAAGTAGTGCAGACAAACTTTATGTCACCCATACTAAGAATCTAAATAGTAATGCAGGCTTACTCAAGTCCTCATTGCATGATGGCCGCTATTATGTGGTTTTCCCAGAAATGATACCAGGTGATATTCCTCTGGGGAATATCAGCAATATTTAAACTCCATCCTCAAAATCTTCTCCACAACTAACTATCATCCTATGATTTTGACCTTCCTCCCTTATAAAAAAAACATTTTCCTTTTTTATCAAAACTTTTGTGCCAAATGTGCCAAATGTCCCAAAGTAGACTTGGCATCTTCACTATTCTCTTTCTTTGTATCACTATTCCCTTTCAACTTTACCAATTTCAATAAATTTTGACCTTCCGCTCTTACGATTTTTTTTTTTGATTCCTTTTCCTTTTTTATCAAAACTTTTGTGCCAAATGTGCCAAATGTGCCAAAAATTTCCCATGGTGGTAACTAAACTTTTTGTGTATAGAGATATCAATAAGTTTCTAAAATAGCAGAATATATAAAATGGCAACTAGTAGGTAATGTGGTGAACCACCATAATAACACATATATTCCATCCATTCATGAATAATCAGTCAAACATCATTCCGTCAAGGATAAAAGATATAACCAATTAAACACTATTATTTATTTTGATTCGTTCTTATTATTAATCCAGATAAAGAAGAAACATCAAAGAAAGAATGAGATTAGTAACAGCTGTCATAAACAGTTTCAGAGAATGATCTAGAATTAATATTTATAATAGAACAAATATAATAGGTCCTCTCATCCATTCGTATAAAACATAGTTTAGCCATGATCAGATAAAATAAGATAGTTACATAGTTTAGAAAAGATATAAAAGAGTAGTTATTTTATTTCAGGAATAAACAGATTCTCAACTATATTTACTTTAGTCCCATCTTTCTATTTTTTACTACCTGTATTTATCTCAGGTAATTTTAAAGTTTACTAATAGCTGGCTCTTTATTATTGAAATACAAATAGTTGACATTGTGGCTAGTGTATAAAAGTTGACAAGCAAAAAAGAGCTTTATATATGCTATGTAAAGACGCCTATAAATGATGTAAAATAAATACATCATTCAGAAAACTAGACCATTCTTATACAACAAGATCTTTGCATCAACTTTCAAGTACTGCTATTAAAGTTGGACCAATTTTCTAGATGCAAAATACTACTAATTCTCATAGTCAATACTAGTTTTTCATATTCTAGAAAAGGAATTTTTTGTTGCTAGGTTACTATTTGATCTTTGGTATATTAACATACCAATTTAGGTATGCTCAACTTTAAAAACGTCGCCTGCCAAAAATGAAAAACCAGTCTGTCCAAATACTAAAAAACGAGCAACCTAGTAATAAGATTTTCTTTCTGTGGAATAAGGAACTGTCTATTTTATGCAGCTGATAGATGAGTTACTCTGGCTCTGCTATATTACTACTTTGTAAATGCTTTAAATTCATACATAAATTCACACATAGGCACAGAACTCATATACATACATGCATCAAATTCTAACAGTTGCTTTTTCTTGAATAAATATATGAGAAAGCAGAAACATATTCCTATACATTCGTCGCAATAAATGATACTTCTTTTTATATTCTTTGAGTTTCTATTCTTTTCCTATTTAATAGAAAATATGGCTTATCATTAAACAAGTAAGAAAGCGTTTTAAAAATGTGTTTGTCTATAAGAAAATTACATATCTCACCATCTCATTATGGGAATTTTACAACTCCCTTCTAAGAAATATCTCATTTGGTTCAAATAGTAGTATCTTTTGGTTTGTTTATTTGAATTATAATGAAAGAAAACATATGCATAATATACAATATATACATTATATTAGTGCAGCTTTCGTTCGGATCGATACGGCAATAAAGAATGCACATCATATTATTTTTACTCATTATAAAAATAATCTATTAAAAAGCTTCAAAATAGTACAGGATTTTGGATTCATTTCCAGACACAACCCTCAATTTTTTCGCCTATTATATGCGATTTGTTCGCTTATAATGTCAGTTTTTTTTTGCTTATGATGGCGGTATTTTTTGCTTATGACATGCCATATTTTTCACTTACAATAGGTAATACTTTAATAATCCCATAAAGGCAGGTGTAGCAAATATGAAGCAAAACATTGACATTAGTCACAAAAAACTCCCCCTATCATTTGTGTAAATCTCTAATCTTCACAAGTAAATCTCTTAGACCTCATAAGTAAGAAAATTATATATGTATTATAAGTGAAAAATGAGGCATATCATAAGTGAGAAATACTGTCATTAGAAGCGAAAAAATTGAAATCATAAGCAAAAAAAACCCGACATTATAAGCGAAAAAATTGAGGGCTGTGTCTAGAAATGAATGTAACATCCTGTACCAGAATATACGAAATGAACGTTCAAAAGCAAAGCTAATTGTTTAAGTCAGATACAGAATAGTTTGGCACAAAATTGTTTAGTATTATAATCAATATAGTAACAACTCTCATTAACATGGTCCAGACTAGTGATATCCAGGTGATCAGTCATTTGTATTGCTTTTTCACCAGTATATAAAATAACTCATATAGCGTCTCTTCTTTAAAAGATAACAATATATAACCAAATGAACTTGCGAAAATAGCACAATGAATATCTTTTTAATGGACCTAAAAACTCAATGTTTATTTTTTTACGTAATAATTTTATAAATAGAGAGTCAACACTGAGCAAAAAATAAAAATAATCCAAAAGAAAACGTTGCTTTATTATAGTAAATAAGAATAATATATTTAGAAAGTTATAGCTTATTACTAATACTTCTTGTTTTTTATTGTACCAGTTTTCCTTTTGCCTTGATACGTATTTTTGTTGTCTCTATATAAAGTGACTGTATGTCTTTTTGCTGACATAATGTGCCTGCATATATTTGCTATCTTGTGCTATAATCGCAATAAGTGATATACTCAGATCTTGAATAATAATAACCCTCACAACAATTGTTACTTTTAAATATTTTAGCTTGGTATTTGACGTGTTAAAGTAACTGGTGCGTATATCTCATGACAATTATATTTTAGTAATGTCCTTTTAGTATGCCTCCCGTTTTATTTGATAATAAGATGTTAAATTTTCATATGTTGTTTAATTGTAATAAATATTTCATCAAGATTTGTGATAATGCCGACGACGATTCTGTTGCAATTGGAAACAGGTGTATATAGGTCTATTACTAGTTTACTACTTGACTGATAAAATATAGTAACCCACCGAGATACGGTCTATGGTCCTTGTTTTAGATAACTAATATCTTCTTGGCTCTTTTCAATACTCGTTATTCGTCTATTTTTATACGTAACAGCAATATGTTCCCTTTTTAAATAGATTGAGAAATCATTTGTTGTAATAAGAATTCTAACTGTTCTCGATACGTTTGCATAGATGGCGACAAGCGCTCGCTGTTTTCATTGTACAATATCTAAAAATGGTTTGGCTTGGTTTGAAAAGATTTGTGTTTGATGTTAAAGCACGAGCTGTGAGTGTTTGTCTTTGAATGATATTCTTTTTCGATATATAAAAAGGATGGTGTTGATTTAAAATAAATTGACTGATAGTGCTGTCATTTATTTTGTGACATTGGTGTTGTATTTTTTAATAAATCATAATATTGAATGGTTCTTGTGGCATTTTTGTTGAGTTGCTTCTTTTTTGATGTGTATGTAAAAAAAAATAGAGTAATATTGATAGGTGTTTTTTTTTTCGTGGTTTCGATGTTTATTTCCTGTTCTCCATTACCATGGTTTTTGCTGGTGGTGAGTGCACATAAAAAATATGGTTTGTTGGCTTACAAAACAGTAGCCATGATTAAGTCATATAGATCTATGGCCCTCATTGTGGTTCATCCACTATGACTACTACAGCTCGATATCAAGAAGAAGACGTAATTTATACCAATGTCCCTGGTTCAGTTTGTACTGACCAAAATGAATTATTTACCACAAATTACCCGAGCTCTTGTTATAGTAAAAATAAAAGAGAGGTTGTGGAACTCTTGCAAACACCCCAAAGATTACCCTAATGTTAACAACCCAGCCACCCTAAGTCAGAATTCATACCAACATCTCCAAGTTCATCTGCGTCAACACACAATGAACTTATATCCTACTACAAGGATTCTTTGCTCAATACGGGACATCTTGCGAAATGCGAACATACCAAAAACAAGTGTAAGAGCTATTCTGCAAAAAGATCGGAATGTGCACCTTCTAATGATAGGTGTCTACGCCCACAAACAAAAATATTGAAAACCTCTGTGGCGCCTTCCATGTGCCACACGCCAACACTACAGTACTTCAAAGACACTGAAACCTCTATGCACCCTACACACACACTAGGATGACACTTCAATGGATAGACTTAATGAAGAAAAGGACTTACAGGCGGTACAATCCATACTATAGTTGATGTACTAGAATCCAAGGCTACCTGCTCTGTGTACCTCACCCATGGCTAACGATCATGAATGCAAGCTTGGTAGTATTACAGAAGTAAGGGAACTTCAAGGACATGTGTTCTGATATAAGTTACTTGGCAATCCACTATCTTTTTTATCTGGAACAAGTATAAGGCTGATGACAAGATTAAAACTGGGAATTAATTATTCTGCTTTCATTATAACAAACTTGCAATTGTTATAATAGAGTATATTATAAGGGTCTATAAAATAACTCATTTAATAGTTAGTGAAATTCGAGTAATGAGTTACATTCATTACGTTTTTTTTCAAGAGCAAGAAAAAAGGAAAAATAACTTACAGTATTTATATTGAAAAGAAAAACGTTTGCTTGTCATTACTTTCATGCCAAGAAGCTAACCAGACCAAGTGTCCCATCTATATACCAAACTCTGCTTTCCCCATTACCTGCACCCACAGCCATCAAACCAGCGGCCAGCCACAGAGCACATGCCTCGTCACCGCTCCACCAACTGTAGTATGAACATACACTACCCTGCCTTCTCTCCATTAAGCCATCCGTCGAGATGCGTGCCATACTCCTCCGCCCCACCAAACAGGACAAATCTACCCATAACACCACTGCAGGTCTATTTAGATAGAAAATCTAATTATAGATTATTTATTCATTATCTACTCTTATAATCCCATATTCTTTACATGTTAATTCATTTATATTTTACAAATCTCCATGGTTTGAAAACTATTCACTGCGCCATTTAAAATGGGCAAACTGTGAGTGAGTCACCTCAACCTAGTTATTAATAAATATATAGTGAATAATTTGCCTTATCAGTTGTTACAACATGAATCACTAGCATTAACATTTGCTTATCCGTATAACTAATTCAACATATCTCTAATAAATAGATATCAAAACTAAAAATAAATAAATACGGAGCAAAAATGAGGGAGACATGCTCGACCTATATATTAAATAGCACAAAGAAATGAACATTAGTAGTTAAAATGTAATTGATTACCATTATATTTATATCTATATAGGCAAATTTATAAATACCTTCAAAAATAAATAATAAATAATGGAAAGAGGAAGGGAACCAGCCCGATCTCGACCTATATATATGAATATGAATTATTAGAAATATGATTAGTAACTATCGCATGATTCTCATTTAACACCCTTATACCTACCCCTACCCCTAATACACATATAAAATATTTACCTCAATGATAGCGCCAAAAATTGGGTATAAGAAAAGGAAAAGGGTGCCTGCTCGACCTTTACATATGAATGTAAATTATGATGACTATAATTAGTAGCTGTTGTTATATCAATCAAATATAATAAAAATAAAGAGACGTTAAAAAGTCAACGAGACCCCAAAAGAACAATAATTGAACTGAAGTTTATTAAAATAAAATATTATCTCTATTTATATGAATCTTATTATTGGTGGGATATATATTGATATGTGTATATAGCTATATGTAAGATTTAAATTTGTCATGGCCGTGTGAATTATGAATATAAGATTAATGATATTAAGATTAGACTTTGAGCGGTTGACGATATGATATATCTACGCAGCTGTTATCTGTTATCATTATAGAAGACGGACTTCTGTGTTCTTACAAATCATGGTCCAAATAGGGAAGTACACGAAATGTCAGCAAAGCATAATTAAAAATATGCTGTACTTTAATAATTAAAATGACAAATAATTATCTTTATGAATAATATGTGTTGGATACAACAGCTGTAATATCATCTCCATTTAATATCCTATCTATATTCATACCCATAATATTTCTATAGAATATTTACCTCAATAACGATAGCAAAAACATGAAAACAAATTGGATATCTTCTAAAAGTGTATATATTTAAAATATGTACAAGTAGAGGGAGTCGGCTCCATCTATATATATGGATATGGATATGGTTTATGATAAGTATGTTTAGTACTGTAACTACAATATTATTTTTACTTATTACCTTGTCCGTATCCAATATCCATAATATATTTATAGAGTATTTACCTTGAATAAATACGGTATATTGATAGAAATAGGGGGTCTTCTGAATAAAAAAAGAGAACGAGTAAACTCGACCTATATATATATATGAATAGAAATAAAGGTATGATATTAGTATACTGCAAACTTAACACTGTCATCAATTTGTTTCCAACTGACCAAATAATTATCTCAGACAAAAAAAAAGTAATACTCCAACTGACAACACCAAAAAAACGGGGGTGGAGAACGCAAAGGAGAATGAGCATATGACGAAGAAGAATGTTGTGTTAATATGTAATATCTTAACATGTTTTATATACAATTCATAGAACAATATAAAAAATTATTTATCAAGAAAAAATAAAGAAAAAGAAGTGAATGTTTTTTGGGGTTTTTTGAAGTTTTACGATTTTCTTTAAAGGCTTTTTGAGATTTTACGATTTTTTTTTTTTGATTTTTGTTGATTTTTATATTTTCTAAATTGTTAAAACAAGAAAGAGAAACGTGTCAGTGACAAGTTTTTTTTTGACAAGTAGAAAATATGTTTTAAACAAGTATTATACAACTTTTGTGACTTTTTAAGGTTATAAAAAAGAAAAAAAAACTATAAAATATCATAGTTATAATTAGAATACACAATAAAATGTTTTATATTAAGAAGAACAGAACTTACCACACCGTCTTGCTCAGAACCACAAGAAAGTAGCATTGAGTGGGACGATATCGACGTCCATATTGCCCTCACACCAATCTTCTTCCATGTATTCAAGGTCTCTGTGCTTCTAATCTATCTCCATGTTATCATCACTATCTTTATCATTTACTTCTCCTTTATCGTCCCCAACACGAGCACCGTAGCACCTGTACTAAGTCCATCACCAATAGTAGCCCAAACACCACAAGCAGCATGAACGGGACAAGGAACAAGGATGGGTCGCGGGTAAGAATAAGACGAGGAGGAGTAGCGGAAGAAGTAGTTGCAGGAATGGCGGCAGAAGTAGCAGGTGGAGAAGCGGTAGTAGTAGTCGTAGTCGGAACGGTGGTAGAAGTAGTGACAGGAGCGGCAGCAGTAGTGGTAAGAGAAGAAGCGGCAAAAGTAGTGGTAGGAGTGGCAGGTGAAATAATAACAGTACCTACAGGAACACCAGGAACAGTTGCGCCAGCACTAACCAAACAGTCAACAGCAGGAAGAGCAAAGACAGAAGCGGGTGCAATGGGAACTGTGTTACCCATGGCTACCCGATCAGCGTTAACCCAACGAGCAGGAGTAGGATCAGGTAGAGCACTAGTGGGAGCAATGGCATAAGCGGAACCAATTGCAGCCCTATGAGCACCAGCCCTGCGAACAGAAGCTGGGCTAGCAAAGACATGGTCGGAAACAGGAAGAGAAGTATGGGGTTGGGGGGGTTCACCACCAAGCAAGTGCGTCGAACATTGTTGGTGGGATTGGCAATGGAAGTAAGTGCAGTAGTAGCTTGGGAAGTAGAGCGAATCATGCTGAAAAAAAATGAGGCGAGAGAAAAGAAAAAAAAACGCGCTACTATAGAAATTCAATTTTATTTATAGCTGTATTGTAACCTTATACCCCGGCACAGCTATTTGTTACCCACATGGTAAAATACTCACATCTTAATATTAAGCTATGTAGGCTTTAAAACGGTTTTTTATAGAGCGATGACATATGTTTATTATTTATTTATGACTATTATAAAATATTTTGAAAAAAAAAGTAAATTCTCTTTATTCTTCATTTCGACAATGTCAGTCGTTTAACTAATCTATAAACAATAACGTTATACAATATGCACGGATCATTATGGCTAATTTCTTTTACCCAACTCTCAACTATTTGACTTTTTCATTGGTACCTTAACATTATGAAACATGACTCTAACTTGAAAAATAATAATACTAACAATTGACATGGTATCTTCCAAGAGGCAGCTAAATTGACAAATAATAGCATATTACGGATATTCTTCAAATTTTAAAATAAATACGGGCCAAATATACTAAAAAACCAATACATTATTATTATCAGAGAATAAAAACCACCTTCTTATTTTTATATCAAGCTTACATCAAGTTTGACGTATATAACGTAAAGGGAATAAATGTACAGCACGTTTACAAGTATCCTGTACACAATATCAATAATAAAGCGTTCGTCGTTATTGGGAACATTACAAAATGTTAGATAATTGTTTCACATATTGAAATCTGTCTACTAAAATGCCAGATTACTGTTCTTTCTTCGGGGAGATCCTAAAGAGTATGACTCTTCGTTATATCCATGCTTATATTACTATTTCTGATATCAATAATTTTGAAAAAGTAGTCTTAATATTCATTGATTTCCTACTGACTTACTCTACTGTTACAACGGCTTCATAAAGACAGTAAAAACATCATCTAGTCAATCATGTATCACTAGTATATGGTATCTTTTTTTTTTATTCGAGTCTGTTTCTTCTTCGAATAGGTACACTTTCGAGAATGACATCCCCGAAGAGTTAACTCCAACATATCAGACACATTAGAAAATTATTCAGCTGGAAATAATATACAGATTTTGTACATTTTGAATATTTGAATATTTTCTAAATATTTCCAGTATTTTTTTTTTAACGTGAACAGTCAGTTCTTGTTCTACTTGTTCACTTTTTACTTTAGAAAGACATTGTTATGCTCGTGTAATTTCTGGTTATAGATATAGTTAAATGTAGATACCAAGTTCACAATAGCTTTTTATCGTCTATTTTGTTGGTAAGACCTTGTCACTCTTTCAATAATAAAAGTCTTCTAGTTTACTCTGTATATAGTTTTACAATGTTGTTTTACAGTGATCTATAGATTTCAATTCCTTTACAATTCCAATTCGATCCGATCTGTTGACACCATTAGACTCATTTGTCGCGCTTAATCTCTTTCTTAGTAACGATGCACCATCGCTTGTTGATACTCCCAACAATAATGATATTACAATAAAACGATTTTATTTACGTTAGCTATAAATTATTCTAACAGTCTTCTGGATAACGAACGCTATTTGCTAAAAACTTTGACAGAGACACTAGAAACACCAAGCCAACAATACCAATACATGCGTCAGTAAAGTTACCTTCCACTAGATCTATTGATCCAATAATCCGCAATACTTAAATAAGAAGTAAAAATACAATAGTATTGTCAACGAGGGTCCACCCAAAAAACAAACGTTTAGTAGTTCTAATGTTGAGATATCAAGGCAATCTAACAGGGCATATATAAATATCGCAGACATGAAAATTCATCGAAAGATTCAAGAAAGAAAAAGAAAGGTGGAACAAGAAAGAATGAACTAGGTGGGATGTTTATTAAAGGGAAAATAGGTTGGGATGTTTCAATACGAAAATACTCTTCTTAATTACTTTACAAGGTATATAAACAACGATCACAGTAGATATCAAGCCTGACATACTACTTTCATTATTACCCAATTCTAACATGCCATATCCTCTTGTATCAATTATTTACCATGATAAAAATACATACTGTATATTTTATAATTAAGAAATATACAAGCATTAGTGACAGTAGTAGTCAGTTAATGAATAAAAGAGAGTTTATAACCTTATAATTTCGATAACCTTCTAACTTTGCATTAATTTTAAAATAAAATTTAAGGTGACACAAATGACAAAGTTGGCATCAAGTGATTTTGTTAGTTTAGTGAATCAATGAAAAGCTATTCCGTAGATCCCGAATTCTTTTTTTTCAAATCATTTTATCTAATTAATTGGAGTGATAAAATAAAGGTTTTGTTCTTAAAAAACATAAAGAATTTAATTGATTATATATATTTTTTTTTCCTTGTATTTTTGGTTTTTCTTTTTTTTTTTTTTTACATTGCAGTGCTATATAAGTTTCGGTTGTTTAATGGTAAAGGAAAAAAAAAAAAGAGAGGGCATAAAGGAAAGGGATGAGTTCAAAAAAGAAAATGTACATAAGATGGAATTTTTTTTTAAATAGGTGCGTGTTACTCTGTTAACAATAGAAAAGAGAGAGAGAGAGAGAGAGAAAAGGTTATGTGATTTGTTTTTTTATAGTTATAACATGGGAGGGGGAATAAATTTAGGATAATACACTAGCACAGCAAGTGAAAAAAAATAAAATAAAAAAACAATAATTTTTTTTCTAAAAAAGAAGAAGAGGAGAATATAAAAGAAAGATATAAAGAATTCATGGTACAGAAAAGATAAAAAAAAAAGTTATATAGGTGATGGTGGGGTAGAAAGGGGGGAAGGGGGGTATAAAAAAGAATAGATAGTTTTTTTTTTTTTTTTTTACATATCTAACTTTTCCATCCATTTTTCGGGGATAACAGGTGTACTCAAACGTTCCTTTGAGTTATCAGGTGCCCAACCATTTGTACTAACCATACGTGCTGTTGTTGGAACTGAGAATGGTAACATAAACTTTGTATCTCTGATTTCATTAATTTCATCATTATCAGTATCTACTTCATCTTCATCATCATCATCCGATTCAAAAACAGGTTTTGTATGTGTTGTTGTTGTAGGAATAGATGGTAATTCTTCTGTTGTAGGTGTTGGTGGCATGGATGGAGGAAGTGAATTAGAAGATGAAATACCAACACTTGAAATAAATGATCCAACAAGACTGGACATACTCTCGGGTCTTGAAATGGAACGTTGCATGGAATTAACACGAGATAAAGGTCGTGAACTATAACATGTTCTGCTTCGTCTAAGCGATGTTCGCTTTTGTCTATATCGTACAGTATCATCAGCCAATTGAATAACATATTCCTTGATATCATCAGGTAATCGTTTTTCATTGACTTCATAACGATAATTCACTATACAACGCTTGATTTGTAAATTGTTAAGTGTATCGAATTTCTTGACTGTATGTACAAAACTTTCAAAATCAGTTAAATGAGATAAGCATTGTAAAAGTTGTAAAAGTTGAACACTTGGGCTTAAATAGCTTAAAAGACTTGATGGTAAACGATTGTGACGGATCCAGTCCTCCACATAAGATAAATTCATACGGATTTGTAGTGCTTTGGAACGTGATAAAAGCTTTTTGTTGGTAAGAATGCGATTAAATAATTCGCAAGACATAAAATGGAATAGTTGAGCCAAAACTTGGATAATAATTGTTGGATGAACTTCATAAGATTGTAAAACATAAAATGTAGTCGAAAGAACACTTGTAACCGATTGAGGTGTAACCGATTGTTTTTGTTGTTTAGAGTGAACGGGTGTACTTGCGTGACGACGCATTTGAATCGCTTCTTGAGACATAATGACAGATCGACGGGAAACTGTACTACGACGGAAAAATCGTTGCCAATCATCCACAAAGTTAACATCTTCCATACCAGGAATTTGTTCCGATTCAAGCATAGCAGGGCCCAAAACCTTGAGAATACGACGTTCAGTTTCAAGGATAAGCATAGTATATGTTTCGGAAATCATCTCGGACAGACGGAGCTGATACTCGGCCGTAGCCACCACGAGTCCCGTGTCTTTTTTGAGATAATAAAGTAATTGTGCAAGGTTAGACATCCAAAATGATAAAACTTGAATATTATTTGCATTTTCCTATGTAAAATTTTTTATTAGTTTGTTAGTTTACTAAAACAATAATAATAATAATAATCTTTGAAGTTTTTTTTTTTTTTTTTTTTTTTTTTTTTTACCTTTGTTGCTTTACTCATACGAGATAATGCACCATCTAATACTTCTTCCAATAATTCGGAGCTGGAAAAATAATGAGCAAAACGAGCACTTAAAAAGACAACATTAGCAGGAACACAAATTTCTTGACGTGTTTCCATTGGAAGTTTGACATTTGTAATCATAGTATCAAGAATATGAGAAAGATGATCACTACTAAAGACAAACATTTGATCAGGTAAACACTTGTCCCAATAAAATTCTTGTTCCATATCATCGTCATTGTCGTCGTCGTCGTCGTCATCATCGTCATCATCATCTTCTTGATTATATTCATTGTCAATGTCATTATTATCATCATCAAGTTCATTATCACTGTTGATAAGTAAACCACTATCATTACCCACAAGAGCCATAGCAGTTTTCAAAAGTTCTTGACGACGTTCAGCATCTTCAGCCATAAAATTATCATACCCTTCCACAGTAGATTGATAATAAAAATCAAGATCACCTGCATTAGATGATGTAGAAGACATGGTACTTCTAGAAGGAGCAAAACGACCTCCACTAAAAATACTTGAAGTATTGGATGACATACTATCGCGTGGATTAGGTTTAGATGCTAAAATTTCAACAATTTTTTGATTTTCGGTATTAACGAAATCATAAACAGTACGTCCTTTAGCTGATCTTGTATTAGATGAAGCACCATGTTGAAGTAAGACTTTAACTAAATTATCATGATTATTGGTAGTTGCCCACATGAGTGCAGACCATCCAGCTAAAATTAAATAATTTTTTTTTTTTTTTTTTTGGGTTCCTGATATTAGTAACAGTAGTAATAAAATAATAATAATAATAGAAAAAAAAAACTTACAAGAATCTTGAATATCAGTTTTTGCACCAGCTTCTAATAATATTTGAGTAATTTCAATTTTACCAAAACAAGCTGCATAAATCAAAGGAGTAGCACCATCTTCATCTTTAGCATCAATATCAATAAAAGAATTATATCGTTCATCTTTTAATAATTGTGTAACTTTGGCTACGTCGCCACCCGATGCTGCGCGTGAGAATAGTTTATTCATCTTGGTACGTTTAGTGGCATCGTCAAGATCTTGTCGGTCAATGACAGTTTGTTCATCATTGTCATTCACATCCAAAATGGATGTAGTAATGTTATTATTATCAAATGTGGATGAAGAAGAAGAAGAGGAAGAAGAAAAAGTAGATTCTGTAATAGCTGAAGGTGTTATACTGACACGATTTCCAAGAACTTCTGATAATTGTCGATAACTTTCAGCCATTTGTTGTTGCATTTCATCAAATGACATACTTTCATAACGTTTACGTATCATATCAGGATCAGGATTTTGGTCTTGATCATCATTTATATGTTGTTGAGTAATCATATCCTCGGGAAGTGATCCTATTACCGAGGGTGTTGTTGTTGTCATATTTTTTTTTTTCTTTTTAGTTGATTAAAAAAGAAAAATTCGTAATAATTTTTTTTATATCAGTTGTCGTTGTCGTTGTTGTCGTTGAATATTTGTTGATAATAAAAAAGTTTCTGTTATACAAAAAATAATAATAAAACCTTTCTTTTTTTTTTAAAAAAAAAAAAGGTATAAATAAACAAGTTGAAAAAAAAAAAAAAGAAAATAGAAAAGTGATTTTGGCTATAAAAAAAAATTCGCAAAGAAGAAGAAGAAGAAAAAAAAAAAAAAAAAAAAAAAAAGGGAAAAATAAAAACCAGGGACGAAAAAGTTCAGAAATTACTTTTTATAAAATCGCGGGTTTAACCAATAATTTTTTTTGTGTTCCCTTTTGTGTAACTCAAGGAGAACGTGCTTGGCAACTTGGAGAGAGTGGGCGAGACACATTTAAGCATTTTTTTTTTAATAAGTAAAGACGACTGCAGCTTTTGCGGAGTTTGCTCTTTATTTGGTAAAACAGAGAGAGACAGCAAAAGAGACACTTTTTTTCTGTATCTTATTAGTGTTTGTTACGAGATTGTAAGATCAATAAAAACTATTACCTTTCTTCCCCTACCCCCCTGCATCCAAGTCTACTGAGTCTTTTATATATATATATATATATATACAATACAAAGGAAAAAATAATTGTATTTTTTATTTTATTTTAGTGTCATACATTATAATTTCTTGTTGCTATTTTTAATTATCATTTTTTTTAGCACTTTTTACAATTAGTTTACAGTTTATTTTTTTTTACTCATATAATGAGGGGTAACTTGTCACGTTTCTTTTACCGTTTATAGTCGATCCCCGATTAAAAATGAAGGTCAAGTTATTTATCTTTCTCCAATTTTTTTTTTCAACAACCCAAAGTAGAATATCAAAATCCAAAAAAAAAAAAAACGTGTTTTATGTT
This sequence comes from Circinella minor, assembly GCA_016758965.1. Classification (NCBI taxonomy): domain Eukaryota; kingdom Fungi; phylum Mucoromycota; class Mucoromycetes; order Mucorales; family Lichtheimiaceae; genus Circinella; species Circinella minor. Next base: position 15,833 of record JAEPRB010000400.1, read on the forward strand.
TTAATTTGTATTATAAATTATATTGTTAAAAAAAGCATTAACTTATTGTTTAGAACAAAAAAAAAAAAAAAAAAAAAAAAAAACGCCCGGACCAACCAACTTAAAAAAACCCATTTTATCTTTGTCTATCAATCTACTTACTCAGTAAAAAAGAATATAGCTATATATAACCGCAGTATGGATTGATCCAGTTTGTTACCATGGTTATATATATATATATACCCTCCTTAGTTTTTTATTCAACTAAAAATTGTATAACACTTTTTTTTTTTACTAAATTATCCGTACGTACGTAATATACTTTGAAATTTAATAATAATAATAGTTACATAAGAGTTTCATCTGTTTAACAAATATATTTCATTTACAAGTATTCTGATAAAAAAAAAAAGGACAGTATATTTTAGTTATAATACTCTAAGACTAACTTTTATTTCTTTCATATAATTGATTTATTAATAGTTATAATAAGATTACTTTTTTATTTTTTTGAATTAGTTCATAAATGATATTGAATTTAACTACGCCTCATCCTTTTTTTTTTCTTCATGTGAAAAAAATAAAGAGATAGTAAAAAAAAAAAAAGGCTGAGCAGAATGATATATATATATATTTATTTATCTTGTTACCAAGGAAACGCCAAAAATAAAGGGGAGGGAAGGGAACCTTTTTAAAGAAAAAATCAAGTGGGGAAATAAAAGGGTGAACAACTAAACCATTTATTATCAACTTACATATCTTATGTAAACTATAATAATAATAAATGACAACTTATTGTTTAATGTTGTACAAAGATCAATGGAGGGTTCTTGTTTTTTCAATGGTTATATTTGGATTCAATAAATATCTATATACTCACAGACCATCCTTTTATTATAAATGTGACCTCATTGCTAAAAAGTAAAAACAATGGTTATTTCTTGGCATCTCTTTCTCTCCTACCCCTGCATCATTTTATAAATTAGTCAAGAACGTCATAGTGTGTGCCTTGTTTCTATTTTTAATAAACTTGAACTATTATAAAAAGCCAGGAAATGAATCCATTTGCTACGCTTTTTTATTATTATAAGAGTTTGAACTTGACTTTTATTTTTTTTTTGAAGATGTGTGAGGATAAAGAAAACATGTTTTGAACGAAAAAAGAAAAAAAAAAACCTTAAAAAAAATGCATGAATTATTCTTATTATTTGTACAACAATTATATTCGAGAAAAAGTTGATTTCCTCCACTTTAAAATTTCATGCAAAGATAGTATTACTCTATATCTTTGTTATGATGACTTTTATCTATTATTAACACTTTAAAATGAATAGTAATGATGATACTATATGTTTTTTTTTTATAAAAGAAATATATATCTAATAAAAATTTAATAGGTAAGTTGTATTATTGAATAACTTTATATTATATACAATTTATTCAATGAATGTTTTTATATCATAAACAAAATAAACTAATTTTTAAAAATTATAGTAAATAGAAAAACAATTTTTTCATGTTTATATATTACACCTTTAATATATATATATATTATATTAAACAATGTATTATAAAATAGATTAAATAAAATGATAAATTAATTTATTATAAAATTGTATTGAAATATCTATTAATACTGTATAGATAATCCTTTTTTTTTTTTTTTGTATCATAAATATATTATATATATACTACTTTTTTATATGATCAGATAAACTCACATTTTGATTATATTTGAATAATGGAAAAAAAAAAAAGCACACGGATTCACAACCCGACTTTTTTTTTTTTTTTTTTTTGAAAAAGCATACTAGGCGGGGGAAAAAGTACGCATTTTTTTTTCACTTATTCCGTTTTTTTTCTAACACGAACTTAACGACTTTTTCTTTTTTTCTTTTTCTTCCAAACTATTATGGCAGAAGGAATTCTTGATTTTAGTAAAGAATTGGACGTTTCTGTCCTTGATCAAGTTGTATTGACCTTTTATGGAGGTTTTGGTAACGATGTAATTAAATCTTTTTTTTTTTTAACTGGGATATATATATATATATATATATAGAGTACTCTCCTTTTTAAAAAAAAACCTATTTGAACTTGATGCATTTATGATATATATATATATATATATATAATTACATTTATTTATTTTTTATTTATTTTTTTTTAGCAACAAGCAGCACAACAATTATTAACACAATTTCAAGACCATGAAGAAGCATGGACTAGAGTAGATGGTATTCTCGAACGATCCAATGTACCACAAACTAAGGTTCGCCTTTTTTTTCTTTTTCTTTCAATTGAATGTTTTTTTATTTAGTATTGGGGACCTATTATTATGGAGTTTTTTTTTTCTTTTTGATTTTATGTACCTGGATTATATATAAAAAAAAGCACACAAAAAAGACATGGCTTTTTTCTTCAAGATTATTAATATGACGCGTTAATTTTTTTTTTTTTTTTTCAAAATGTATTTATATTATTTTTCACATAAAAAAACATGTAGTTTATTGCACTTCAGATTCTTGAAAAATTTGTACAAACAAGATGGAATACATTACTTCCTGATAGTCGTAATGGTACGTATATATATATATATATATATATTTATTATATACAAGTAGAAAAAGAGGATATATGAAAAACTGACAACTTTTTAAAATTAAATTATTAGCTATTCGTTATTTTATTGTTAATGTGATCGTAAAGGTTTCTTCTGATGAAACTTCTTTAGTAAAAGAAAAGACTTATGTGAATAAATTGAATATGGTCTTGGTTCAGGTAAACTTTTATCTTTTATATATATTTAATATTATATCACACGATATTTTTTTTTTCTTAAGAAATTTAATCTGATTCTTTAATAGATTCTTAAACAAGAATGGCCTCGAAATTGGCCTTCCTTTATTCCTGAAATTGTTGCTTCTAGTAAATCCAATCTTTCACTTTGTGAAAATAATATGGCCATTTTAAAATTATTAAGGTAAGAGGAGGATTCAAATTTATATATTTTATATATAAAGAAAGAAAGGATGATATATTAATTTATGAAAAAAAAAATTATTATTATTTTAGTGAAGAAATTTTTGATTATTCAGCAGAACAAATGACTCAAATTAAAACGTCCAATCTTCGAAATCAAATGTGTGGTGAATTTTCTGAAATTTTCAATTTATGTAAAGAAGTATTGGATCGTGCTCAAAAACCTAGTTTAATTAAAGCTACTTTGGAAACTTTATTACGTTTCTTAAATTGGATTCCATTGGGTTATATCTTTGAAACGGATCTTATTGAAACTTTAAGAACAAGAGTAAGTTTTGTTTTTATATATTTTTCATATATATATATATATATTATTTTTTATTAAATTATTATTATTATTATTATTATTAGTTCTTTGAAGTTCCTCAATTCCGTAATGTCACTCTTAAATGTTTGACAGAAATTGGTGGTCTTAAAGTAGAAGCACAATATCATGAAAAACTCGCTTTTCTTTTTACAAGTGTTATGAGTGCTGTTAATGTCATGATTCCACCTAATACAAGTAAGTTTTTTTTTATTTTTTATTTTTTGGAGAATTTGGAAAGGGGGGGATATTATAAAGTTATATATATTTTTTTATTCACTCCATCCTATTATATTATTTAGATATTCATGATGTATATGAAAATAGTAGTGATGATGATCAAGACTTTGTTCAAAACTTGGCCTTGTTTTTGACAAGTTTCTTAACATCTCATCTCAAGGTAAAAATGGAACATTACATACAATAATATTTTTTTTTTTTTTTAGAGAAGCAAAAACTAATTTTGGTTTCTAAAAATATATTATATTAGATTATTGAACAATCACCAGGAACACATGATCTTTTGATCAATGCTCATTATTATCTTATTAAGATTTCCAGTGTAGAAGATCGTGAAATTTTCAAGATTTGTTTAGAATATTGGGCACAACTTGTAAGTTATATATACATTTTGGATGGATTTGGATTTGGATTTGGAGACAAAGGGTGAAGGAAGGAGAGAAACTGAGATGAATGGACGATGATTTGGATAAATGAATAATGAAATATTTTTTTAAAAATTTTTTTAGGTACAAGAACTTTTCGAAGAAGTTCGATCTATGCCACAACCTGAACATTTATTAGAATTAAATGCTGGTCCAATGGGTGGTGGTCTCCATGGTTATAGACCTCGTAAATTGATTTATGTTGATGTTCTTTCTAGTTTACGTGTTGTTATGATTGAACGTATGGTGAAACCAGAAGAAGTATTAGTTGTTGAAAATGACGAAGGTGAAATTGTACGTGAATTTGTCAAAGAAAGTGATACCATTGTTCTTTACAAAAGTATGAAAGAAGTTCTTGTTTATTTGACCAATTTGGATGTTGCTGATACTGAAGAAATTATGACAAATAAGTTGGCAAGACAGGTAAGAATATATTTTTTAATGGTTTTAGGAATTGGGGGGGGGGGAGGAGGGAAGGGAAGGGAAGGGATTAAGGATTCTATTTTAATAATAATAATTTTCTTTAGATGGATGGTTCTGAATGGTCATGGCAAAACTTGAATAAATTATGTTGGGCTATTGGTTCTATTTCTGGTGCAATGAATGAAGAAACTGAAAAACGATTCTTAGTTACAGTCATCAAAGAACTTTTAAGTTTATGTGAAAAGAAAAGTGGCAAAGATAACAAGGCTGTAGTAGCATCTAATATTATGTATACTGTTGGTCAATATCCACGTTTCTTAAAAGCGCATTGGAAGTTTTTAAAGACTGTTGTGAACAAATTATTTGAATTTATGCATGAATCTCATGAAGGTGTTCAAGATATGGCTTGTGATACTTTTATTAAAATTTCACAAAAATGTAAAGGTCATTTTATTTCTCAAAAACAAGGAGAATTAAGACCTTTTATTGATGAGATTTTAGAATCTATTGATGGTATTACTTCTGATCTTCAACCTCAACAGGTAAATTTTCATTATTATTATAATTATTTTATTTTGTTAAATGAAAGGTATATAGATATAGATAATTTATTCTATTTATATTTAATTAGATTCACACATTTTATGAAGCTGTTGGTTATATGATTTCTGCTCAAAATCTTAATAAACCTGCACAAGAACGTTTAATGGTTAATTTTATGGAATTACCCAATGCTGCTGTAAGTTTATTTTTGATTGAAATATTTAAAGTTGAATCAATCTAACTTTTTGATATATATATATTAAAAAAAAAATGTAGTGGAATAGTATCATGACACAAGCCAAACAAAATGTGAATATACTCAGTAATGCAAGTGAAATTAAAGTATTGGGTAATGTTTTAAAAACCAATGTTGCTGCATGTATATCGGTGGGTCCTGGTTATATTATTCAATTAAGCAAGATTTATCATGATTTATTGGCTTTGTATGGTATTGTTGGTAAACTTGTTTCTCAAGCTGTTGCTGAACAAGGTGTCATTGCTATTAAAACACCCAAGATTCGTGGTCTTCGAACCATTAAAAAAGAAATCTTGAAATTAATTGATGCTTATTTGGAATGTGCTGAAGATCTTGCACAAATTGAACAAAATATGGTTGGACCTTTCTTTGAAGCAGTATTATCTGATTATAAAGATAATGTAGATATTGCTAGAGATCATGAAGTATTGAATGTAATGGCTACGATGGTCAATAAATTGCGAGTAAGTTTATATTATTATTTTATTAGAAAAAGAAAAAAAAAAAAAGGAGAGAGATGGGAGAGGATTAAAATGATGGATGACTTATTATAATATAATATTAGAACATGATGACACCTAAAATTCCTCTTATACTTGAAGCAACATTCGAACCTACATTAAATATGATTACAAAAGACTTTGCCGAATTTCCTGATCATCGAACAGGCTTTTACAACATGTTACGAGCCATTAATCAACATTGTTTCCCTGCATTATTAGAATTAGCACCTGCTCAATTCAAATTATTCATTGATAGTATTGTTTGGGGTTTCAAACATACAATGCGTGATATTGCAGATATTAGTTTGCAAATTTGTTCTGAATTACTTACGAATATTAGTAATACAGACCCAGCTATTGCAGGTGCATTTTATCGTTCGTATTATCGTAGTATATTACAAGATATCTTTTTCGTTCTTACGGATCGTGATCACAAGAGTGGTTTTAAGGGACAAACAGAAGTACTTGCACAATTATTTAATTTGGTAACAAGTAATCGAATTCAAGTACCATTATATGATGCAGATCAAGTATCAGATCCTAATACAACCAATGCCCAATTCTTGGAACAATATGTTACTGCATTACTTCAAAATGCTTTCCCTCATTTACAAAGGTAAAAGAAAAAAAAAAAGTGGGTGGATTATTATTATTATATTATTATCATATTCATTTTACTATTATTATTATTATTTTTAGTGGACAAATCAAAGTGTTTGTCATGGCCATGTTTGAATATAATAATATTCATACTAAATTTAAACTTGAAGTACGCGACTTTTTAATTCAATTAAAGGAATTTGCAGGTGAAAATGCTGAACTTTATTTGGAAGAAAAAGAATCTGAAATGGAAGCTAAACGAAAGGCTGAACGTGAAAAGGCATTAGCTATTCCTGGTATGGTTAAACCATCAGAGTTGCCGGCAACAATGGATGAAGATGAAACGGTCTAAAAAAGAAAAAAAGAAAAAAGAAACACATTTCAACAAAATACAACCAACAACAACAAATATAAATAAATAATTTGATTATATTACAAAAAAAAAAAAAAAAAGGATATATAAAAACGGTTTCACCTTTTTTTTTTTTTTTTTTTACTTACACACACACACACACACATTCTCTCTCTTAGTCACCCGTTCTCTTTTATCACTTCATATTATTATTTTATTATTTTCTCTCTCTCTCGTGTGTGTGTGTGTGTGTGTTCCATGTCTCTCTCTCTCTCTCTCTCTCTCTCTCTCTCTCTCTCTCTCTCTCTCTCTCTCTCTCTCTCTCTCTCTCTTTATTATTATTATCTCAAATTATAACTTTTTTTTTTATTTCAAGCAAAACATATAACTCACAACAAAACAATTCATATTCTTTTATATATATATATATATCTTTTTTTTTTTTTTTTCATCAAAATAAAGGCAAAAAAAAAAAAATAACAATAATAATAATAATAATAATAATAATAAAAAGTTAGGGTTTGAAATATTAAAACAATTTTCCTAAATTTGGATAATAAATGTCAAATTCTAAATATCTAATGTAACACACACTATTATGCATATATGTTTATATAATATTATAATAATTGAATAAGGATGATGATAATAAGTAATAATACAAAAAATTGAGTTGAAATTTTACAAATTTTTGAAGAAAGAGTGAGGAGAAGGGGAATACAAAAAAAAAAAAAAAAAAAGAAATAGTTTTTTTTAACTTAAACAAAACCAAATCGTTTACCAAATGAAACCATGGCAACTATATACATAAACATACCCAAAACAATCCAAAAAAACCAAGTTAAATCATTATGATCTTGACCTGGTACATGAACGTTCATTCCCCATAAACTAGCAACTAAATTTAATGGTACAACAATAGTAGCTAAAAATGTCAATCGATTCACCATTTCATTGGTAGTATTTCCTGCTTGAGACATTTCAATAGAGATTTGACCAAGATAATTACGATGAGCTCTTCCCAAGATAAGATCATAATGATTTACATTTTGAAGCATAGTAAGAATATGATCTAAATAATCATAATAATAATTAGTCATGAGTATAATTATAATATATATATATATATATATATTACCTTGAATATCACCAAGATATAAAGTAACTTCATGTTGTACTTTACGTATTTCTTTCGTATGTTTATAATCACTTTTAATAATCTTTGATTTATCATCATATCGTTTAATTAAACTACGTATAACATCTGCTTTTGAACCTAAAAGTCTTAATAATTGCATCACTGATTTACGACAAGCACCTATACGTCGAAGCATATCTGTTTGTTCCGATCCACTTAATACTAATACCAAATCATCAATAGAATCTACTTCTATTTCAGTATGTTGAATTAATGGAGCAAAACTATCTGTAATATCATCAATTAAAGCATAATTTATCCATTCCGGAGTAACATGAATAAAATCTTTTAATTGATTAATACGTTTTCGAACATTATGTGGATGAGGTAATGGTTGAAAATGAAACTAAAAGGGAGCAAAAAAATATATTTATATATATATATATATATATTTAGTATATAAAATCATCCGATACCTCCTTCTTCAGAAACTTACCGTTAAAACACCCGTTTTAAAAACAATAATATAAAAATTAATAGCTTCAAGATAATTTGCACTATGAGAATCATGATCAAAACTTCTAAAACTGATAAACATATAATGTTGAAAGATTTCACATTTTTCACGCGATTCTTGAGCTTGAATATCTTCTGTTGTTAAAGGATGAATTCGAAACACCTTTATAAATTTAATTGACATTAATGAGACAAAAAAAGTAAAAAAACCTCTTTTCTTTCTTCTTTTAAATACTTACTTGACTTAATAATCTCATTTCTTCATTTGTAGCAGCAAAAATATCAATCCACCAACCCGATGTATCTAATAATGCTTCTGCAACAGTATCTTGTTGTTGTTGTTTTTCATCATCTTCTTTATTATTATTAACCACGTGTTTATTTAATAATTGTTTTAAAGATTGACTTTTGACTGATCCATAATTAGCCGAATAAAATACATATCGATCTGTACTACGTTCTATCTTGTTTGGATCCTAATACCAAAAAATAATAAGAAAAGTGTTAATATATCTTTTCTATTTCATATAATATATATAGAGAGATCATTTTTACCTTTATATTTTCACCATATAAACTATATTTTCTTTGAGGTCTTTTTTCTGAATTATCCAATAAATCATCCAATTTAGCAGTATATTGTCTTCTTAAAGTATATTCTTCATTTTCATTTTGACCTTCTTGTTCTTGTTCTTGTTCTTGTTGTTGTTGTTTTTCTTCATGTATATTATTATTATTATTTTCCTTTTTTTTATCATTTTTTTGTAAAAGTGATAAAAGTACATCTGCTTGTACAGTTTCATTAGCTAATGGATGTTGATTGATAGGATATAAAACATCATCATCTAAAGTTATTTCTTGTTGTTGTTGTTGTTCAACGTGTTGTTGTTGTTGTTGTTGTTGTTGTTGTTGATGATAAGCATCATATCTTGAATGAGTGGGTGAAGGAGATGAGTGTCTTGAACTAGCATTGGAATCTTCCATTTGTAAAACAAAGTCGTCTGAATAATTGGAAGGCGAAGGAGTTCGCTTCCCATGGTGATGATGGTTTTCCATGGTGAAACGACAGCACAAGTGTGCAATAATACCATTAAAAAGAGGAAATAATTACATAGTTCGTGTTTGTTCCTTCAATAAAATGAGCGGTAACAGCCTCAGTTTCGCCCGTTGATAGGGAGAAGAACGACATTTCAAGTTTTATTACCGCCAAGAATGTGATAATATAGTGTAT
>JAEPRB010000401.1:0-25229 GCA_016758965.1 Circinella minor
AAAAAAAGGGGAAAAAAAAAAAAAAAAAAAAAAAAAAAAAAAAAAAAAAACTGGAGAGGAAAGGAGAAAAACTATCCCACGTTAACAACTAAAATTGAATTCATCTTTTCTATTTTATAATACTATTTTTAAATAGAATGAAAAATAATTCTCTATGATGAAAAAGCTGTTTTAAGTTAATTGAGTTTTTGAAAATCCACTATCATTAAAGTATCTTGTAATTTAGATGTATTTCTAACATATTTAGGATATATTACAATTCCCTATCATAAATACTAAAAAAGAGTAATCCCTGTCCCCCTTGAACAAAGAATAAGGTGATACGTACAGAAAAAAAAATAGTTCTAGGTGATACGTAACCTTGCTTTTTTGTTATTTACTAAATTATTTTATAAAAAGTTTATCATATGTAATGGTTTGAGGTAATTACTATTACTTATACATACTATATAATTTTATAATAACAACTTCCAATGACTACGTAGTAGTAGCAGTAGTAAATTTATGTATTCTCTTCTAATTGTATATCAATTAATACTATTTAGTTTGGACAGTCAATATAAATTATACAGGTAATATAAAATATTACATTCACTCATCCACATCCATTATTCTCTCTTGTCCCTTTTCTCTTTTCAAAATAGTAAGGCGTCTTCTATATCCACCTGAAGATAACGGGGTAAAATGTACTTAATCTCCCATTTCTCATAAGGAATCGAATTATTAGCAGCAACCCCAATAAAATGTAAATGATTTAATGGTAAAAAGGGGTTTCAAACCATTCGGTGTCGCTTCAAAATCAATGATTTCCAAATTCTTGAGTACGTACCGTTGATTGAGTAACATTTTGTATAAATGTTTTGAAAACATCCTCATGCCCATCTTTATATTCAATTATAAGATCAACTAAACTATTGATTATAGAAATAGTAAAAAGTATCTCATCATCCAGTTTTTTGTTCCCAAACGGGGAGATATTTGGCTTTGTTAACAGTGGTTTTATGATGCTCTATCTGGTGCTGTTATTCTTGCTGTAATATACGTAGTGCCGTTGTCACTTTCTCTCTTAAATACGTATATTCAATATCTTGTACATTAATTTATTAGAATCAAAGTCACAATCCATCAAATCAAGCTCTATTAAATTAGACATTACCGTGATAGCATCCAACACATTATTTGAGATCATGCCTTTAACATATAGCTTCGAAGATTGTAAGTTGGGGATTTGTTGGTTGCTATTGTCCATTGTTGCTATTATTGAAAGTAATATATATTTACTGAGCAAAGGAGCATCTTGTGGGAAATCTTTCAGCTCAAGATCGGTCACGTTTGTCAGTGAAAATAAAGATAAAACGTGTGTCCAATTTTTCCACTCGTTGTCATTATTACTTCCGGCTTCGCCAACATAAATCAATAGAGAAGATAATGTATGATGATGGTTCTTGAGCAACTGTAATAATGAGCATCCTGAAGCGATGTTGAGAACTCAAGCCAGGTGGGTTATTATTCAATAAAATGTTCTCAAGGTCGTCCGACATGTACATGATTGAGTGATTATTGTGTAATACAGCAGCATAATTTATGGAAAGTGAATTGATGTTCTGACTATGCTTTTGAATTACTGAATATATAGTATCATCACAATTTTGAATGGCTAAACGCAAAAAAATAAAGAATTCTCCAAGATCTTTTATAAGTCGGTGCTATCCATTTTGTCTTCTTTACACGTTGAGAATAATCCAAGTTCTGTTAACAATGTTTTGTGTTGCGCTGTTATTGTAACTGGTACGTATGAATATTGGATTATCAAATATGATTAAAATAGTGTGACGTCGTGAGGTTACTGAAAATATTGAGAGTATCAAATAAGTTTAAAAGATGAGTACTCTAGACTACTGTACTTGGAATGATGTATTCAGAGTCGTCAATGTGTGTGGGAAATCGCATTCAAGGTGAAAAACAACTCTTCATACAAAATAGGATTTTCAAGAGTACTTAATACATTTTATATTACATAGAAAAATAAATAGTTTATTTAACCTGAATGGTTTTCTTTCTTCACTATGTTATAATTACTTACAATGATCATTTTGTTCAACCTGATGTAATGATTGCATTTTTAAAAAGTTGGCGGTTCAAAAAAGTTTGAATTGTGTAGTAGTTTTGCTTGTTTGCTATAAGATATTCCAAATTCTTGTACATGTTGACAGATTGAAGGTAAAAGCATGTGGTATGGTACTATGACTGTACGGTTTGGTAAACACATTTCAAATGACATTCGTTTCCACAATTTGGAATACGTAACTAAGAATAATATTACACCACCTTGAGCATACACGTGAAGAAGATGTAATTGATTCTTGATTAAATTAACTATCAAGAATATAATGTACGTATAATAATATCAAGCGGAATTTGACCAAGAATATCTATACGTTTAGATTTACGTGATTCTGCCTCTTGTTTTCCTTGACGTAACGCATCATACAGTGATTATTCGTTAAACCGGTATTTCGCTAAACTGGTATCCGGTGAGCTTTCCTAAATATTTACCGGGTTTATAATAGTATTATTTATTTTATATAATATAATAGTAGTCTTTTTACTGGTAAAATCAGTAATGCAGCTTTCTTTTAACGTCATCTCAGCTCTTCCTTTTGTTTTCAGTTGGCTACTTTGTTTCCGTACGTAGCAATTAAAATACACAAATCATTCTTGTCGTCAAAAGAAAGCTTCTTAACATCTTGTTGATGACAGTGTCTCTTTTTCGTCAACTTCACACATATGATTTTTTTCTTTCTCCTCATCTGCGTACGTACGTACTTCTTTTCAACTTTGTCATGTAATTGTTCATTACTATTGAATATGTAATTATGTTGTTGATATAATTCATTTTTACTCATTTACTCAACTGTTAACCATGGTCCATATTAAACACACTTTGTTGTACGTAAATTCATTATTAATCTAATTTCTGGTTTATTATCACTATTTGATGAGTATGCTATTATCATTTTTATCACTAAAAGATTAGCTCATAGTAGCAAAGTTACATTAAGCAGCTAGCTAATATGAACTATCATTTTTTTTTATCTTATCCGTACAGCTTAATTTAATTATAGTTATTTTTCCAGTATATTCTACATATTAGTACCAGCTGCGTTTCAATTCGCTAAACAGGTACAAATCCTCACATATACTGAGTACCAGTTTAACGAATAATCACTGTATTTTTTGTGCGTTATTGAAACTTGCTTAAAGCCCATATTGAAAACCGTGATCGCTTTTTTATAGCAATGACCTACAAGAAAGTAAAAAAAAAAAAAGTATATCTTAACAACTTACTGTTAATAGGTATGCTTACGACGTAAAAGAGGATGGAGAAATAAATTCATAAAGTATCTTAAAAAAGTGGGATTCCGTTATATACGTATGATATATGCTTCGAAGCAAACGTGAATCATTCAGCTATTAAGCCATTTGAATTATATTTCTCAAAAAATTCGTAATATGAAAACATAATCAACGTCAATAATGAAAGAAAAGTTCTAATTTACATAGTATTTGATATATATAATAATTATTACTATATTCTGAAAGATTTCGTTTTAATTATGTTCATATATATAATTTTCGGATGGTACAGGCTATTACTATTTTGTTTTTGGTTACGTATAAACACATTATTTATTATCACTCCCACATTTTCTCCTTCTTTACTTTATATTATGTTTTTTTGTATTTAATTTTTTTCGTATGACAAAATAAAATGTCACCTTTACTTTCCATCACCATTATTATCATCATCAGTACTGTTATATTATAGGAAAATCTCCCTTATTACTAGATTATTTGGTGAAGCTTTCCCAATTTGGCAGAGTTCTTCCTGGTTGAAATCATCAGCAATACAATAAATGTCAATATAGCGTAAAGATTTACTAGTAGCAAGGATTTTCAAATGATCTCTTTTGATACCAATATAACGAAGTCCCAACCACTCGAGTAGTGGTAGTTTAGAAATGTTTTGTGCGAACGTTTTGTAAATCGTATAATCTTCATGCTCATAAAAATTAATAGTAAGTCGAGTCAAACTCTTGATTTTAGATATAGTTAAGAGAATGTCATCGTTCAGTCCGCGGACGTCCTCGAAATGTAACGTTGATAACAACGATAATGATAATGATAATGTGTGTATCGTTCTTGCTGTGAGGATAGAATTGTTGTTACTTCTTCTTTCAAAAATCTTTAAAAGCGCGTGCATGTTATCAGTATCAAAGCTGCAGCGCGTTAAATTAAGTTCTGTAAGTTCGGGCATTTTAGTAATAGCATTCAATACATTGTTCGGGATCATGGCTTCAATTGATAGTTCTAACTTTTGTAATTTGGAGATTTGTTGACGGCTGTCGTTGTTGATGTTGTTCATTGTTGTTAGTATGGCAGGTAATATATCTTCAAAAGCCAATAGCTCATCCTTTTTAAGACCCTGCAACTTTAGATGAATCAATTTTGTCAATGGAAATAAAGATAAAACATCTATACATTTTTCCCAGTCGTCGTCATGATCACTTGTGGCACATTCAAGATCAAACAATAAAAAAGATAATGTATGACGGTGATACTTAATGAATGATAATAAAGACCATGGCGAAATGATGTTTCGAATACTAAAATTTTTCAAGCCAGGTGAGCTATTATCCAATACAATGCTGTGACTATTGTTCCACATGTGCCTGATTGAGAATTCATTGTATAGTTTATAATGATCTAGGTAAAGTGAATTGATGGTTTGACCATGATTTTGGATTGCTGTATAAATGGTATCATCACAGTTTCCAATGGCTAAATGCGAAAGATATGGAGAATGATGTAAGAGTTTTTGTAATTCGGTGCTATTTATCGTATCTTCTTCACACAATGAGGATAATGCAAGTTCTTTTAACATTGTTTTATGTTGTGGTGTTATTGTGATTGGTAAGAGTACTGCATGATTATGTTCGATAACATATCGTAACGTCGTGAGGTTACTGCTAATATTGAGAATATCAGATAAGCTTGGAAGATTGGCACTCTTAGCTTCCAATGATAGATCCAGGGTTGTCAATGTCTTGGAAATCGCATTTAAGGCGGTAGACAACGCCGCATATGAAACAGGATTTTTAAAAGCCCCTAATTTATATAAAATGAGTTAACTAATTCAATCTGAATGTTTTTTCTTACATTCTTATGTTATTATCACTTACAATATTCGTTTTGTTCAACCTTTAATGATCGTATTCTTGAAAAGTTGTTGATCCGAAAAAGTTCAAATAGTGTGGCTATGTGTGATTTATTAAATACTTCCAACTCTTGTACATGTTGACAGATCGAAGGTAAAAGCATATAGTATGGTAATACCATTTCACTCTTTGATGAGCAATTTCCAAATGACATTCGTTCCCAGAATTTAGAATAATCAACAATAATCTTATGCCACCTTGAACATACATGTAAATAAGGTATGATTGAGCCTTGATCAAAATAATCATCAAAAATTAAATATATAATATCAAGGGGAAGTTGACCCAGAATATCCATACGTTTGTTTTTGCGTGATTCTGCCTCTTGTTTTCCTTGACGTAATGCTTCATATTCCTTGTGCGTTATTGAAACTTGGTTCAACCCCATGTTGAAAACATTGATTGCTTTTTCTTGTTTTCCTTTATCTTTATAGCAATAACCAGCAATAAGATACCCTGTAGGATCTTTGGGACTAGATGTTATCATATCCCAGGCGTCTTCTAACTCATTTTCGTATTTTCTTTTTATTTGTACTCCTGTTCCAGCTCGTACTTTGGTTGATTCCATTTTTTTTTTTTTTGGCAGAAGATTCTTATTAAATGTCGAATCTTTTTTTTTTTGTTTAGATTAACAAGTTAATTCCAATGAAGTTAATTAGGTATAAAATAAAAGAGAAAAAACATATGCAGCTTTTTTTTAAAGTTACAAAACATATATAGGCAAGCAAAAGTCCGACGATGGGTGAGAGATACTAAAATGACACCATCTACAGTGCTGCGCCCATAGTCACGATTTTCTCTGGCCATAAGTATTTCTCTATAAATACGTAAGGTCAAAATAACCAAAAGCAAAAAATATGAGTCATTTAAACGAGTTTGAATGTGAGCAAGAAAATACAAGAGTATCTTGACAACTTGCTCTTTAAATCCACGCGTTGAAAAAGACGGGAATCGAATTCGTAAAGTATGTTATGCTTGAAAACAAAAATTATCTATTTACCTGTCGGCCCTTTCAAATTATAAGTTTTAAAGAATTGTTTTTAATATATCAGTACAATCAACGTAAACAGTGGAAAAGGGGTAATGTACATAATATTTGATATATTATATCATATCTTACTATAGTACATACATTATCACTCTACGTATTTCGAAAAATATTTTTTTTTTATTCTGGTCACATATATATAAATATTTGCATGATACAAGCTGCTGCTACTTTAATTTGGTTAAATATAAAAATACTATTTATTATCATCAATCCCATTTTTTTTCCATATATATATATTACTATATTCTCCTTTATTTTTTCTCTATGACAAAGTTAAAATGTCACCTTTACTTAGTAGTATTATCATTATTATAAATATTTATCGATAAAGTGGAAGCACATTCTGTGCTGTGGCAAAGAGCTTTGCTGCATAGAAATAATAAATGGATTATGTCAAAAAAATAATAATAAAAATAGTTATATGTAACTAATTCAATAATTATGAATAATAGTATGTGTGACTTTAATGTTCAAGAACTACACGTTCGAATCCATAAAAAAAAGAAGTCGAAAAAAAAAATCAATATGAAAGATTTATTTGTGAAAACTGAAGAAAAGGGTTTTGGTGACGAAGAAATGGTGGGTATTTATATTAATTAGCAATTGTAAAAATATTCAATGGGTTTTACTGAAGAGTGCAAAAGCGAGGTTTAATCAAATTAATGTATATACAATAACTGTACTATACTAAGAATTATAGTTGGAATATGTGATGATAATAAATGGAAGCAATAATATGTAATAATGACGATAAAAATGACGATACTAGTATCTATAATAATAGTAATAATAATAAATACTGCTACTAGTCCTAGATTTCTTAATATTAAATAATTTTATATTTACAAGGCATTTGGTTCCAATTTTGTTTTTGTCCAAGAAAGACCTAATCTGACAGCTGATTTGTAAGCTTAGCAGTATAACGCACTATAGTACAATCTGCTTCACAATCATTTTCAAAATAGTGTTTCCCGTTTCTTATTGGACTGTAGCTGATGAGAATAAAAAACCTTCATTCTATTATGTAGTAGATTTTTTTAGTACCATTTAATTAGGCCAGTATATATAATATACATATTCTCCCTGATGTAACAAAAAAATAGTCATGATACGTATTGACATATATATATATATGTATGTGTGTGTATGTGTGCCTTTCAGCGACCACCGGCCGGTCTATAAAGAAACACTATAATTGTTTCTGGTATTCTGTTGTAGATTAGTTTCATTGGAATGTAGATTATTCGTTCTAAAGCACAACGTGGAGCGTTCTTTTTTATTATTATTATTATTATTTATTACATATACAATAATGTCGTGTCGATAAAAATCGTTGCTTATTGTTTGTTGTATATCGGGCTGAACACCAGGTTATGATTGTGTCAAGCTACGTAAATAGTCCAATGTACACATATAACATGCCGTGTACTTTGATCCAGTTGCATGAATGGGGACTGCTTTTTATTTATCAGTTTTTTTGAAAGTTGAGGAATGTATTTTGTGAATACATTAGTTTTAATATGCACAAGGTTATGCTCAAAACATATTGATCCATTCAGATAACCCAATCACCGAGATGGATTTAAGCACCATGGCTTCAAATGTTTCAGTTTCATCTACAACGCTTTAATTTTTAGCAATACGTAAAAATTAAAGAGCGAAACTAAGACGTGATCCAGGTTTTATTATTATATTAGATTTTCACTCACTATATATGTATAAACCACTGCTGTTTCGTCTAATTGTAGTATTATGCCACATTGATATCATAGAGTTCGCTCCATTTTCTTTCAGAGTTGGATAGCTGTCTTTTGTCAGTACGTATTAAATTCCAGGTACAATATAAAATAAAAATATCAGCTACCACTTTTATCAACACATAATTAAAATAATAAATTTTTAAGATGATATGTACTATGCAAATTTATGTTGTTTGATTATTCAGTGATATAGCAGTTATAACTTATGGGAAGTAATAATAATAATATGCATAGTTCAAAAAAAAATTGAAATAGTTAGGACTATAATAGTAGTAATAAGCAGATGACTGTGTTTTTTTTATGTAGCTCTCCTTTATCTGTACGTTCAATTTATTTGTTACAAAAGTATTATTATATCAATTATTACGTTCAGTCTTTTTTACATTAATAATTTGTAGCTACGTATCTATCATAAAATTATATAAAATGTATCAATAGCCAAGAAAAAAAAATATGAGAGAACTAAAAAAAAAAACTATTCTAGTATATTATATATATATTGCAGCCATGGGTACGTACCATAATGAAAATTCGGGTGAACTCTTACTTAAATGTCATTGGGATTATTCAATGTAAACAAAGAAATAAATAAAAAATATGGCGGAAAAAAAAGAATATTCTTTTTTTTTTTGAATAATTAATTGATTTACATTAGAAATAAAAAGAGCCAAAAGCTTGTCACCAGACTATTATATATAAAGCAAGTTTAGCCTTCAAAACAATGACCATTTCATCTATGTAAACTTTGTTTATTGCATACAAATATTAACAAAAATTATAAAAAATAAACTTTTCACTATCGAAAAGTAGGTACTAAGTGTTAAATCCCTGTACTTTTTTTTTATAATCACTTAAATGTAAGTAGCAAAGTTTCTCAATTTTTTTTTTCTTTTTTGGAGAATATTGAAATATAAGTTTAAATAATATCCAATTATATTTAAACAACAAGATTTTTTTTTTTTTTGCCCCTGTGAATAATAAAATCAAAATCATACTATGATTAATTAAAGTCACTGTTATAATCTTATTGTGATAAGTAAGTGATATTAAGTATTATATACATCAAGCAAGATGAAATACGTAGCCCTCTTTAATTTTGGGATAAAAGAGTAATTTTCGAAAAGTGCATAAGAAATAATCATGCATAAACTACGTGATAATAAACTATAGTAAGCATACACTATAAGTATATAAAAATAAAAGAAAAATGACAGCAGGTTACTTTATATTATTTATGATTATATTAACGAGAAATACCATCATAAATATATGAAAAGTATATAAAGTACCCTTCTTGTAATTACAACTACTTTGTCAAAATGAAATATTCAAAAGATAATTTCCAATTTTACTGCTTGCCCTGCTTTTTTTTTAATAAAAAAAAAGAAATCAAAGTAAAATATAATAATCTTTCAATTCTACAAAATTATAAGAGTTATATCTTTTTACATGCGTATGCATCATCATTCTTTTATTTCCATGGAAACTACGTACATGTATATAAATATATTACGTAAATACAATAAATATTTTAAAAAATTGTAATAAGAAAAAAAATGAATAACATTTATTTTCTTTATTTTATTAATTCATTTTTTTAAAGAAAGAAAAAAGAAAATAATAGTAAGATCATTCATTAACTTAAATAAGTTTCCGAAATACCAGCATTTTTTTTTATTACATGAACCAAATTGTTAATGGAGCCGAAATCGTATTTTTTTTTTCCTCTTTATTTTTTTTAATACTTTTCTTCTCTCTCTTTCTCTCTTTCTTTTTTACTTTTTTAGTAGTATTCTAATTTTTTTTTTTTTTTTCACTTTTAAATAAATGATCAACGAACCTTTATATGCTTCAAATAATAACCATCCTTCTTGCAATGTACAGCAACAAAAAAGTCCCGCCATTTCAATAATTTCACCTGTTGCTTCGATATCATCCGATCATCAACAACATCATCTTCATATATCAACACCACCACCCCTTTATCAGACATATCATCAAGATTTATCATGTGAATCCATAGATACAAAAAGTAATATATCCATGAAAACAACATCAACGATGTTATCCAGTAATCAACATAATGAAGATTCAGATAATGTATCCTTGACAAATACTACAACAAGTAGTGCAACCATGACAACCTATACCACTGCTGCCCATGCAATATCATCTACATCATCTCTTTCTTTGGGAACTTTACAACCTCAAGCAAGATATAGTACATTATCATTAGTCAATGATGATATAGTTCAACAGCAACAACAACAAAAACGATTACGTCAACGTAAAGCTGAAATTTCGGCTGCAACAGCTTCTCTAATGATGGCAGCTGCAAAAGCATCCAAAAAACGTAATAATACAATTTCATCTCATCTTCCTCGTCCAACAGTTAAAAGTAATAATGGTAACAACAGTGGCCATAGTCTTAAATTAACTTCCGATCACCATGACGACCATCAACGACAAGAACAATGTCATTCAATACAACAACAACAATCAGGAGTCATTGTACTTGGTAAAGAATTAATTCATCGTGTTGATAGTCGTACCATTCAAATGATCGTTGATCGTACATTATTACTTGCCAACACCAATAACAACCTTAATAAATATATGAATAATAATAATATTGATGATGATGATGATCAAATTGAAAGAACCTTATCCTCCTCATTATTATCAACTCAGGATCTGAATAATCCATTACCACCATCCTATTATTCATTCAATACAACACATGGAGATATGAAAATGAACGTTATTGTAGAAAAAGAAAAAAACCAAGAAAATATTTCAGATGATTTAACTATTATTGAATCCAATATAAATATAAACAAACCCGAAATACCAAAAACAACAACAGCAACTTCAACCACATTAACAGAACGGCACTTACGCAGGCGTCAAGGAGCTATTCAAGAACTATTGGATACAGAAGTTAGTTATTGTAAAGATCTTAGTCATCTTGTTAACGTAAGTTTACTTTTAAAATTCTGTGTAAAGTTTTTTTTTTATACTTAATGTTTTTTTTTTTACATGTTGCTTTTTCATTTTGTTGTATTAGCATTTTTTCCGTGGCATTGCTGAAATCACAAGTATACCCGATCGTTTCAAGGAACGTTTATTCCGTAATTGTACTGAAGTATTATCGTTCCAAACTCAATTTTCGGAAGCTTTATTATCTTCAAGTAGAATGGAACAAGATCCAGACACTCATGTTGATGAACGATTAACACGTATTGCACGTCAATTTTGCGAATCGGTAATAAGGGGAAATAAAAATTATATATATATTTCGGATATATTTATAAACAAGATGACTGAACCCTCTTCCTCTCCCCCCCCCCTTTTTTTTTTTTTAATAGGCCGGGAAATTTGATGTTTATATTGATTATTGTATATACCAAGACAAGGCTACTGAAATTCATAAAGAATTAATGACGAATAATATTACATATCAACATACTTTAGATAAATTGAACAAATTTAAACGAGCTACAGATGATATGAATGGACGACGGATGTTTGAAGATTATATGATTATGGTAATGTAAATCAAAAAAAAAAAAAAAAAAAAAAAAAGATCGACCGCAAACAAGAACTTAATATTAGATATCCTATTTTCATGTTTTCTGATCATTGAAATATTGTTATTAACTGGGATTCCATTTAATTGATTTAGCCGGTTCAACGACTCTTAAAATACAAATTAATTCTTGAATCCATGAGTAAAACAGTTCCAACAGATACAATGGAACATGAAGCTCTTATGATGGGATTAAATGTTATGCATCAAGTGGCTCTACGTCTTAATTCTGAAAAATCAAAATTGGAAGCCAGACGTAAAACCAAATTGTTCCTGAATAGACTTGATTCAGATTGGGTGAATGTATGTATTATATGATATAATCTCTTTTTATATATTTAAGTGAGTGAACTTGTTTTTTTTTCTGTAAACTAATAATTTTATTACATCATAAAAATATTATGTTTAGGCTGCTTCAAAACGTTTTTATGGTGTTCTTGGATCATGTGTATTAATTGGTACATTAGATATTCGAATCTTATCTGAAAGTACTAAAGTGAAACGTCTTGGTTGTGCATTATTCAGTTCTTATATGATTATTGCTAAAGGAAAACGACATGATCGTTATGAACCACGTCATTGGTTTCCACTACGAAAATTTCAAGTACATGACCTCCCAAATGAACACCGTATGTTGTGTTTTTTTATTTATTTATACTTCATCAACACCCATCTTAATTTTTGATTTTTTTATACTGACTCTGCAACCCTAGCCAGTCTTCCACATTCTTGGTTACTTTTCAGTGAGACCCAGTCTATTGAATTTTCAGCCATGTGTGAATCAGAAAAACAAATTTGGTTAGATAAATTACAAGGTGCTATCAAAACATCCAAAGATGAATATGAAGAACAAAGTCAAAATTCGAGCACTACAGCTGTTGAAGAATTATTTGTATCTTCCATCAGTTTATCATCCACAACAGCTACTTCATCATCTTCCATTATTAACAACAACAATAACAGCAATACAATGACAACACCTGGATACCCATATGATGCATCATCAACGACAAGTCTATGTAGTTATCTTTCAAGATCAGAATCTCAACAAGTACAAGTCAATTATAGTGGAAGTAGTATCACATTGGATCAACATGTTATAAATAATAATAATACTAGACCGAGTACACCAAGAACCATTGTTTCTATAGATAGTACAACGGATGATTTATTATTAAATAATAATAATGTTCATGGAGGCAGCAGTGGCAATAATAATAATAATATTATGAGCGGTGATTCACCTACTCATTATACATCTTCAGCTCAAAGTAGTAATGTGAATTCACCTGGCATGCGCTCGCAGGCGAGCATTAGTGACTTTTGTGATTTTGTAACAAACACAGTAGCCGATTTTCGTTCTCAACGACGTCATCAACAATATAGTGTTCGAGCCATTGGTATTGATAATAAATTTGAAGATGTATGTACAACCCCTATATTAACAGCAAGATCACAAGCACGAAATGATCGATCGAGTGGTATAGAAAATAGTAATCAAAGGAAACAACAACGAAGAAGTCGTATGGGTAAATCAGCATCTATGCTTGCATTCACCAGTATCAAGACAGATGAAGAAAATAATAATAGTCAACAATACCATCATTATAATCAACAACAACAACAACAACAACAACAATATCATACTACTAGTAGAAGTAGTGTTGGACCTACACCTACAACTACTATATCATCACCTCAAGATATGTTTAAAAGTGCCGTACGTCGAAAAGCATCATTACCAAGTCGATTACGTATTTCTGAACCTATTGTCAACGACATACCCGTACGTCGACCTCCATCAACCCATAGTACTCATTCTGCCATGATTTCACAAAATCATCAACAACTTCCAGCATTGAATGGTTCAGTCAGAACAGATAGTATGATTTTTAGATTATCGCGTCGAGGATCACTTAACAACAATAACAACACAACTATGCCGAATAAAAAAGTAGATGGAAGTACAACAAGTCTTCAATCCATGAACGGCATTAATTCCAGCACTATGAATAATAAACTTCAAAATGTGAATAAGAATAATAATCCAGCAGCTCGATTACCACCTCAAGCTACACCTGGATTACCACGATCATTAAGTGCTGCAACGATGGGACTTGCTAGAACATCTTCTCGTTTTTTCGGTCGTATGGTTGAAAAATTAGGAACTATTGGTACACCTCGTCGTACAAGACGTAATGCTACAAATGCACATCAACAACAAAATTCATTTATTCCTCCTTCTGGTGATACTTCATCTGTACCACCTACCATGAATTCATCCGACATAGCACAAAAACCACCAAAAAAGGTAAAATAAAATAAAAAATCCCATTCACTTTTTTTAAATGGCTTGTTGAATTATTTATGAATTCATTCATTCTTTCTTTATTATTATAAATTTAGAGTAAACGACAACTATCCAAAAAACCTCCACCTCTTATTATACCCGGATCACCTCTTGTTAGAACAAATAGCATTACTAGAAAAGATCGTTGTACTGAAAGACAATTTCAAAAATAGTTGGCTTCCTCCCCCCCCCCTTTTTTTTTTCTTTCTAGCTAAATATTATTATTATTATTATTATTATATATCTTATTCTTATTCTTCTTCTCTCCACGCCGACATCCAATGACGTGAATATCATATATATTTTAAACTTTGTTTCGGAATGATAAATTTATAATATTTTATATATAAAAAACAAAAAGGAAATCTTGTGTCATCCATTGATTATTTATTGTTTATTTGACATAATTTTTAAGGAACAATGTTTAAACAAGGCCGATCAATTTTATTTTTTTTGGCAGTACAAAAAAAAAAAGGGGGGAGAGAGAGGAGGATATAGTCCAATCAATTTAAAGTAAATTGTAGACAATGAAATTAAACTTACACCATAGCATATAAAAAGCATAAAAAAAAGCATATATGCAATTCTTTATCTTTATTATTATTATTTAACACAAGAAAACAAACAAAATGTATATTCCCTATCTAACATTTATAAATGTTTTACTAAGTGTTTCAGCCTTATTAGGCTGTTTTTTGGTTATTTTTCGAGAATCTAAACCAGAAACGCGTATGGGATATTCGAAATTTGCACCACAAGATGAATCTATTTTAAAGGTAAAGTATATAATGTATATATCGATATCCATACACATACATATATGTTACTGTATTAATGTAATAGTATAATAAATGATATAATAATTCAATCCTAGATTTCATCAAGATTCGGCATGCTATTAATTTATTCACCTTCAAGTTTATTATCCTTTTTAGCCATCTTATCATTACCTACACGTCAACATTCAAATTGGATCGCATTGATGTTTTTATTTCATTATATGAAAAGACTTTATGTAAGTAATTAAAAAAAAAAGTTATTGTATATTGTATTATTGTCAGCATCCAAGTAAAAAAAAAAAACAGAAAAATGTGTTCTATAGTAAACTTGAATATATATTTAATAATTTTTGAAAATGATTCTATAACATACGTAGGAAATTGGTTTTGTTCATAAATATTCTGGATCTACTGCTGTACGAGACACGTGTTTGATTTCAACTGCTTATATTGGATTAACTGTTATTTTTAT
The DNA here is from genome assembly GCA_016758965.1 of Circinella minor. Taxonomy (NCBI): domain Eukaryota; kingdom Fungi; phylum Mucoromycota; class Mucoromycetes; order Mucorales; family Lichtheimiaceae; genus Circinella; species Circinella minor. The sequence goes on from JAEPRB010000401.1 coordinate 15,281, forward strand.
TTATCTTGCTACTCAAGTACCCTTCTCCATGATTGATAAAGGTCAAATACGTTTTGGTACCCTTTTATTCTTTATGGGTGAAATCATTAATTTTTATCATCATTATATTTTATCTAATTTGAGAAAATCAAATCATGATTCAGGATATAAGGTAAAGTAAAATAAATAGTTTAATTTTCTTTGTTTGCTATGGATTGGAAGTTTTAATATACATAGTATATATATTACATATACAGATTCCAAAAGGCGGATTATTTAAATTTGTTTGGTGTCCACATTATGTAAGTATATAATAGTAGAAAACCCCCCCTCAAAATACGTTACATTAATACAATACGATATTAATCTGTTTTTTTATATCAATTACGTATGTAATAGCTTGGAGAAATAATAACTCTTTGTGGATTATCTATTGTAACGCAAAATATGTTAACATTTCCGTTTCTTATTTCATGTATTATTTATTTAAGTCTTCGTGCACTTAATACCAAATCATGGTATGAGAATCGATTTCCTGAAGCTTCATTAAGAGCTGCATTAATTCCTGGACTCTTTTAATAAGTTCTTCCCCTTTACTACTATCCCCAAAAACACATATTTTATCATCTTGTTATAAAAAAAATAAAAATAAAAGAAATGTTTTTATGAGAGATAATTATTACAAAAAAATAAAATAAAAATGATGATGATGATGGAGGAGAAAGAGATGGGTGTATTGTATATAGTGATGTGAAATTATTTTTTTTAGGTGAGTGATTGTAAAATTTATGTTAAATGCTAAAAAAAAATGATGATAATGTATATGTATATGTATATACATATATATATATATAAATGTGTATTATAATTATACTATTAAATGTGTATCTGATTGTATATAATTTTTTGTTGGTTGTAATTTTGTAATTTAATCTGATGAACGATTTTGTCGACGTCGATGATTAGGATCATCATTACTTACAGAAGCAGTAACAGAGGAACCAATAGCTGCTGCTATGGCTGCAGTAATACCAATAGTTGTATAAGATAATCGTTGTGGAGCTGTTAATACAGAAGCCAATGATCGTCTTAATGCATGTTCAACAGGACCACGTAAAAATATATAAAAAATAACCCAATAGATTGCACCTTTATATGCAAAAGATAAACGAAATATACGTCTTGTTAATCGAATAAATCGATGTTCTATACGTTGTAATTGCATTCGTATAGGTGCAAGTGCATAAGCTGATTGTGGTACATCAGGTGGTAATAAATGTGGAAAATGAGGGGTATGTTGTTGATATTGTTGTTGTTGTTGTTGATCGATTTGAATCATATCTTCCCCTTCATCTTCTAATAACATATATATTCTTTCATCTTCTTGTTCTGATTGTTGTTCTTGTAATAAATTTAATCGATCCATTAATGCAAATCCATTAATACCTTCATCATTATTTATTGTAAATATAGATCGTCGTCGTTGTCTCTGTTGTTGTTCTTGTTGTTGGAATGAATATCGTCCACCCATAAATGATGTTAAAAATGTTGCTCCCATATGAAGTCCAGTCCAAGAATAAAATGGATTATTGTTATTCCTAGAAGATGATGATGATGATGATATGGATAACCATAATGATTGTGATAATTCAGATGGAATAGTAGGTGGTGGTGGAGAATTAACGCCTAATGGAGTAAGATAACCAGGAGTTGCATATCTACTTTGAGCATCATAATAAGAACTTTGATCCGAAAAAGATAATGTTTCATTGGCATCAAAGAATTCATCGGATGAAATAGATGTACTACGTGATATCCGTGTAAACGTTTGTACTTGATCATCAACAATTGGAACCACTTGATCTTCTTTTTCTTCTTCTTCTTCTTCCATAGGAATACCCATACCATATTTTTGTAATGTTGGATCTGTTTCAAAACTCCATTGATAATCATCACATCCACCTAAATCTGTTTATTATGTATATAAAAGTCAGTTAAAAAAAAAAAACTATATTTCCCTTCCTCTGGACAAACAATTTAAATCATTTTTCTTTTTTTATACCTGATAATAAATTTTCTTTGGAAATAATTTCTAAAACTTCTTGAGATTTAGGAAAACTTATCCTACTTCTTGCTTCATCACTTAATATATATTTCACCATTTGCCATATTCCTTGATACATCCATCCAAAATTCATTACATAAATAGATCCAATAAATCCAGGAAAACGATTATCCATTAAATCCATTATAGTTCTCACTAAATGGGCATCCTATTATATATATATTAGTTTTATTTTAATTATATTTCCCAATACCCCCCCAAAACCACACTATTTAAAAGTAGAATAATAATAATAGACTTACAATAGGAATAAATGGAGCTTTACCAATATCAATAATAACTGCAATTTGAGATACAAGAGAATAAGATTTTTTCTTATCATTCATTTGATTCTTTCGATTATCCCATGTGATATCCAACATGATTTTTCTAACCATTTCCATCACAAGACAAGCATAAGGTCGTATGAAATCTGTAAGACTTTTCGATTTATCTTGAAACTGCGGAAAATAACGCATTTGGACTATAGCAACCGGTCGACCTAATTTATCTTGTTTATGAAAAAAAGCAAATCCTCCACTATCAAAAAATTCACTAGCCACTGATTCATATGTCATACGAGGTACTCCTAGTTCTTGTCGCCATCGTATCGTATCCAATAATTTTTCATGCGCTTTTGTTTCATCAAATTCACTATCACGAAGAAATCGAAATATTGTCACTATATATATATATATATATATGTTTGTTGTTAATATAATAATAATAGTGATTGAAGTATATATAACGAAAAAAAAAAAAAAAGTTATTCTAATATCGTTTGTTCCGTCTCTTCACACCCTCTTTATTTTTCCAAAATTGATTTCAATTACCATCGTCATTTAGATAAGTTTTAGCATCGTGTAAATCCAATGTTGAAAAACCAAGTAACTCAACGTCTCTTTTTAATCGTTCCGTTAATTGTATTATATCTTGTTCATGTTGCGTATACTGAGAATCAAGTAATACTGCTCTTTCTCGTAAAATCTTTAGCATGAATGCCAAAGTTCTTTTTTTTATTATTTTATTATTTTTATTTTATTTAATTTTATATAAAAAAAAAAAAAAGTGGAAAAAAAAGAGAGAAAACGTGTGGAGTAAAGAAGAGATTCACTCGGAAGGAGGGAAAAAGTTTAATATCAAAATGCAAAAGCACACAGACAAACCCCCACCCCCCCAAATAATAACAAGTTTTGACTGTAATCCAATTTTGGAAATATTTGCGGAAAATATGTTGTCGACTTTTTTTGTTTACCTTTTTTCATTTAATTAATAAAAACACGTGTTTCTATGTAAATATATAATGAGGTTTATTATTATTAAATATTGAATCCAAAGTTTTAAATTGTTTTTTTATTATTGTTATTATTATTTCAAAAAGAAAGAAGAAAAAAAAAAGGGTGGAGAGAGAGAGAGAGAGAGAGAGAGAGAAAAGAAGAATGAATAAATAAAAAGTTTTTTGTTGTTTGAATGATAATAAAAAAAACGAGTGAATGTTGACTATGAAATGTTTCTTGATTTTTTTTTTTAGTTATCGTTATTGTTATTGTTGTTGTTTGAATGGATTGATTGATTTTTGGTGTACATGCTAAAGATATGAAAAAAAAAAAGAAAATGAATGGGATGGGATGAAAAAAAAAAGTGTTTGGTATATGAGAAAAGGAAAAAGAAAGAGGGGAAAATGATACATTGAAAAATAAATAAAGTTATCTGGTACAACCATTGATAAGGGTAGGAGGTGTTGTTGTTGGTGTTGTTGTATTAGTAGTTGAACAAGAAGTTGGTTTCATCATTTGTGTTGTTGTCATGACAGCAAAAAAATTAACTGTATTTGAAACACCACGACTTTCAAATCCCATTTGAACATCTTCTGTTGAACTAATGGTAATTAAATCACCATCTTCATCTTGATATTTAAGTCCAACAAGTATATCCATATCACCCATATAAACACGAATTTTTCGATCAATTCGATCTAATAATTCATCAAACGTAATATCTAAAGGAACCACAATAACATAAATATCATCCATGTAATTTAATTTAATCTTAACATTGGCAACTGGAGGTATTGTAGATGGTGGTACTAAAATAGAATTATAGTCTTCATTTTGTTCTTGTTGTTCATATGGATACCCTGCACTAAGTCGATCTCTTTGTTGCTGTTGTTGTTGTTGTTGATGATAATAAAGCGTTCTTGAATTAATAGGCAATGGTACATCTTTTGTATCTTCAAATGGTATTTGTTGATGAATATTTGGACTGCTCTGAGATCGCATTCGAGTTGTATTGCTTGTTGTGTTATTATTATTACTAGGTAAAAATGGATAAGAATCGTCATCGGTTGAAGAAGTAGGAGGTATGCCAATGACTTCACTACTATTCAAGATAGAACGTCCTATCATTTCACTTGCATCATATCGACGTTGTTGTGATTGTTGCCACATCGTACTTGAGCCAGAGCTACTACTCGTAGATGCTCTTGTAGATGCAGAAGGTGAAGATGGGTATGAATTGGTAAGTGGTGAAGATGGATATGAATTAGGAGGTGAATAAGATCCTGAATTTGTTGTTGTATCGATACCTGAATCACGAGGAAGCGGAGGTAATGTCATTCCTGGCATAGTTGGATGTTGATTCGATGTCGATATGGTATTATTATTATTATTATTCGTCTCATTGTTATTATTATGACCATAATAATTTGATCCAAGTGATACAGAATTTTGTGATTTACTATGTGAATGACGTTGATGTTGCTGTTGTTGAACATGATTCGTGTTATTTTGAGAGTGACCATAAAATTCACTATCTTCTTCATCACTTGAATGCATTAATTCATCATAAACATCATCATTCTCATCATCTTCTTCTTCATCATCTTCAATATCACTGTCAAGAACTTTTCTTCCTTCTCCATATTTCATACCAGAAAGGGATCTAGATTTTAAAGTTTGTTGCTGTTGTTGTTGTTGAATAGATGTTGCTGTTGTGGAAACAAAATTGGTTGTAGATGATGATTGTTGTTGATGTTTCGAAACGGATGCTTCAGCAGCTGCTCGACTTTCACGAGAAAGTCTTTTTTCATTTTGAATAAGTTTACTGAATGCAGCTTCCCATTGTCGAAGTTGTTCACCGTTTCGACATTTTAGAATAAATGATTTAAGATTAAATGATTGAATACTGTGGGGCTTTGGATCTCGTTCTGACCAATAAATACGTAATGACCATAAACCTATATAATTTTTTCAATACCAAAATAAATAAACAAATGAGTTATATAATATCAATTTGTCAGCAATAACAACATCATGTCTTTTTTTTTTTTTTACCTGCTTGACTAACATCTGTCACTTGAACAAGTTGTGATATGAAAATACGTCCTTTCACATTCAAACCACCTCCATTATTTTCCTTATTATTATTACTACTATTCGATAATGATTTCTTTTTCTTGGTGACAGAAGAAATTGACTTTTTTCCATTATGATGATGATTATTTGCTTGATGACCGGTAGTATCTTTTTCATCTGTACAAATAAACACCGATTTTTCGAATAAATACATCAACACTTGATAATCCACATCGTTACGATAGAGAACAAATCGTTCGTGCAACAATAAACATCCATAAGAAGGAATGGCTCCTTTCCAAGATTGATCCAAGATCCGACTTAATAAATCTTCTACATACACCATATTTTCTTGTCTTCGTTTTGTTTCATTTACTTTACTTGTCACGCGTTGAATAGCTTCTAATCCCATTTTCATTTCATGATAATAAGTCCAATCTTCAGGAGTCGATTTGACCAATTCTTTTAAAATCAATGGATATTTACATACACGTTGCACGGGCTTGATCAACATGGAAGGTAATTCATAGGAAGGGGACATGATATCGGCTAATTTTTGTAATTTATTGGATTCTTGAATCACGAGTGTTTGTGCTGTTTGGAAATTGGCACAAAAAGGTTCATAAACAGAAAAAGCATCTTCTAATTGAACAAAAAGACTACCAAATCGTTGTTCTTGAGGTGGACGATCCGCATTATCTTCAGCATGAATTAAAAAACGTCGTTGAAAATCCAAAAGAGCGTTTAAATTGCCAAAAAGTTGATGTAATGTATCAGGTGCAAGTACTTTTTGTGCGTGTGCTTCTCGCATATAATACTTTATATATATATATATAAAAAGATGTTAGTTTTGCATGAATGTATAAACTAAAGCCCCCCCCTCCCAATTTTAATATATTTACCTGAAGTGATTCAAGATCTTGTACATATTTACGTTCTGTTTCTAAAAGTTCAATAACGACTTTACTACGCGTATCTTTGGGTGTATTTGTACTTGAATGACGACGATGTAGATGTTTTTTAATGGAAATGATACCATTTATTTCAAGTAATTCAAGAATTTTTCTTACTGTATTAACTACCTATTAAAAAAAATTTATTAATATATATAATTTGACAGCTCTTTTTTTTTTTTTTTTTTTTTTACCTTGACAAAACCATTTGTATCATCTTGAAATAAATCAGATACAGTAAAAAGATTTTCTTGATCTAAACCAAGATGATCTCTACATGCAATACTGAAATGATAAACATATGCTTTTGATTTCATTTTTTGACTGATATCAATGGCTGACTCGGGTTTTAAAGTATTGAAAAGGAGGCATAAACTAGCTCCTTGTCTGCATATAAACCATAATTTACTTAATGGATCGTTTATTTTGTTTGTATTTGTATTTATGTTTGTTGTTTTTAGTGTTGTAGGTGTTGTTGGCGTTAGAGGTGGAGCTGCTGGATCACCTATGACTACAGTAGTAGTAGTAGTAGTAGTAGTATTATTAAAGGAAGGCGATACAGGTGATAATAATGATGTGGATGTGGATGGTTCGGAAGTAATCGTTGTTGTAGGTTCCATTGTAAGATAATAATCAAAACCAGGAACCGAAGCTAATCCATTAAGAACTGCACGACATGTATGATATAATGATGCTTTTTGTGAAGAAGGTTTATTTGTTACAGAATCAGTAGCAATAGGTGTATCAATTTGTGTTGGTATTTGCATTTTTTTTTTAATATAAAAAGAGAAAGGGAAAGGACCAAAAAGAAATTAGAGTAAAAAAAAAAAAAGAAAAGAACGGGACTAGAAAAGTATAATTTGATAACGAGGGTAAGCCCCTGTTTTTCTTTTTAGTATTGTAATATTGAAATGAATGTAGAAATAGATTAAATGAGTTTCGGTTTTAAAAAATTGTTTTGTTGAACCCGTCAGATCGCAAAAAAAAAAAGTGATAGTAAAGGGGTGAGGAAAAAGCGCGGGCGGGTTTACGACGTTGCGATCGACAAAAAAAAAAAAAAAAAAGGAATGAAAATGGTTTTTTTTGTTAAGGGAATAAGAAGAAAAAGAAAAAGAAGAAGAAAAAAAAAGCAAGGAGAGTTTCCTTTCTCTAAAAAGTCCTTTTCTCTCTACTATCCATTTGCTGCAAGTACAAACGTTTTCCATGCATTATATAAAGAGCGGCTGTTATTTATTTTTGCCTATTGGGATTTGGCACGCGGTTACCAAAATAAAAAAGCTTTTTTATATAGAAAATGATAATCGTTAATACTTATTACACACACCCCTTTTCAACACATCATTTTCTTTTTCTTTAACCCCTTAATTATATATATATATATATATATATATTATCTTATTCATCTGTTAAACTTTACTCCTTATTTTCAAAACAAAAGAAGAAGTTTTACTTTCAATGAACTTTTAATTGTATAGTTTTTTTTTTTTGTTTATTCTTTAGATATAGAAAAGTAATATATATTAGAAAAGAGAATTCTCCGCAAATACTTTGACATAACTACTCCGCGCGCATGGTAAAAAACTGGTAAATTATAGACATGTGCGTAACCTTAATAAAAAAAAAAAGCAAAGCGCATGTCTTTGCACTACCTAAATTCTTGTCACTCTTTTCTCTCTTTTGGTTAATTATTATAAGATCCGATATCAGAAGTCAAATTGAGTAGTTTATATTATGGATGAATAAGATACTAAGTATTTATTGTATATGTATATACTAAAGATTTATTTTTTTTATCGGATCTAATTAGTATAGATATATATACCAGTAGCATTTTATAATAGTAAGAATATATAAACTAAAATAATTATCATACTGTCTGTACAAGGGTTCTTGTCTTTTTATCCTCTCTCTCTCTCTCTCTCTATTCTTGAATAGAATCATATATACAATGTATAAATAAATATAGAACAATTTTATTTCTTTCTTGGCCTTAATTTACTTGTTAAATAAATCATGGTGTGGTCGGGAAAACAAGTTTGAATGTCGTACGACACAAGTTGTTGTAATGAAAGTGACGTTTCGTTCTAATTGATTTTTTTTTTCTATATACCGACACAACATGAGATCTAGATTTATAATTATATATTATATATTATATACTATATACATATATGTATAATATAAAGATGTAACTGAAACAACAACCCACCCACCCTACTTATTACCCAACAAGTACTTTTTTTTTTTGAATTTCTTTTCGAAATGATATAAAGTTACTCCTTTTATTTTATATGTAGACATGTCTGTGTGTATGTGAAAATTTCATTTATAAAAAGCTTATAGTTCTTAAATTCATGCAATGAATATTATGAAATATAAATTCTCCATTAATAACAAACAATAGTGATATAGAAAGAAATATGTAGAATGCCCTTTATATAGTTAATTTTTAAAGTAAAAAGATCCTAGCCAATTTTTATTTTTATTTTTGAAGGCTTCAGTAATGATATTTTACAATAATAATGTGTAATGGAACTATTGCACACATACTAATAATAGGTGTTGTATATATTAATATAAGCTTGCTATTAGGGGATCCATCGACCAGCAGAATTTTTTCATTCTAACAAATAAAATCACATCTGAAGACTATGCCACCATCTTTCATACAAAGTGTTCTTGTGTTTGACTCACTCAACAAGATTACAACAATATTTCATACATATGAGGATGCAATAAAAGTCTTGTTTAAAGAATCAGAATCTTGGCTCTGGAGTCTACCATGAGTTACGTACCAGACAATGATTATGCTTTTTAAAAGAGATTTCTAAAAGCTATTTAATATGTTAATTTGAGCTATTTTACCATTTTGCGTTATATCATTCTATATGTCACCTTTTTTCTTGTTCTACTGTATGATAGCCTAATTTCTTATTTATATGGTACTTTCTTAGTAATTTGTATTAGACAAATCATTCCTGTATCTTTATGATCATCTTTTTTTTCGGCTTCTCTTCTAACCCCACCCATTCTAATTTCTTTCATTTATGGCACAAACACAATATATTATTACTGATATAGCTATATGCCCGCATTTAGTATCACTTTTTGATCTATGCCATACGGATTCACTCCTTTGTAATTGAATTCTTTGTATAGTTACAATATAATTTCTTTATATTGTAATTTTTTTGCTTTAGCGAATTTTTGAGTATATTTTATGGGTACGTAGAAATAGAAAGTAGCTATATGTTCAGTTAGCAAAATACGTTAAATATTTTGAATAAGGGTAGACGAAGAACGCGTCATGTTGCTAAAATACTGGCTCAGAATTGGTGCACCCCTCGTCTTATTATAGACTTTTGACGCGCCTGTAGTCATTCCTTTTATCAAAATTTTAGAATTGAAGAACATATATCAGTTAGGGAATTGCTACGGACACCCCACAAATAAACAGTTATCAAATAAGTTCTTAGACCATATAAACTATAGTAACAGCGTTGTCAACACCAATAGCGCTTGTTTGGCCGCTCATATGTAATATTAAAAGTATATATGAT
>JAEPRB010000402.1:8556-25190 GCA_016758965.1 Circinella minor
ATGGAGTATCACCAAATTCTCTTAGTGATTTTTTATGAGCTTTTAATATTATAGCTGGCTTGAGTACTTGTTTAATTGTAACAATAGCTTGATTTTTTCCAACAGTTATATCACCAAGTACACGATCTTGTTTTGCTAATTCTCCATATGCAACAGCTTCCCGTAATTTCTGTGGATGCACTGAAACATGGATACCTATGATTTTCTAATCCGTTAGCTTATATAATTCAAACTGTTTATATACCATGTAATCCAATAATTTATATTTCTGTATGGATACCTTGTAAGGGTTTCAAAACTAACTTTACAACAGGAAAGTAACACGTAATAACAGCGTTAAAAACATCCAAGCCAGCCCATGCGTCACGAGCAGCATATTCGATTTGTTGTGGAGAAAGGATATCAGAATCCCAATCACTTGAACGACTATCATCAACTTTTGGTAATGAGCAACCTAGTACTTTTTTACAAATATCTGCAAGGCTCATCCTTGCATTATGAATGGCATCTCTTTCTTTACAAAATCTGCCAAGTTCAAGATCCCCTTGACACAGGACACCGAAATCACGATGGATTTTAGCCAAATCTCCACCAACTGCTCGACCAACCTTTTTTATATCCCTATCTTGCAAAAACCGTTGTAGTGGCTCTGATAGTTCAGACAGGGTGCCAAGTTTCAATATCCATATATTACGGGATGTTGCAATTTGAATCAATGCAAGCTTTCCTTGCGTACCGGTATATTTATCATACGGCCACTCACAATCAAAGCCCACTACAAAAGCTATATATAGTAGGTATCATTTAGTTAAGTTATAAACTAATTGAAACTTAATACAACTAATGATGTAAATACGTACGTTTATCTTCAAGCATTGTTTCAAATGTTCGTTTGATTTCGTTATAAGTTGATAATATAATAATATTTACATTTTCAGGTATTGGAACAACAGGAAGCTGGTTATTGGTTTTGATATCGGAAAGCTTTACTGGTACGACATCTTGCGTCAGCGAGGGCAAAACACTAGAAAGGAAGGCTTGCTCCCCAGTAACATTATCTGTAAAAAATATTTCTGGATGATCATGGCCATACATGTTATATGCATCACGCATCGAATCAAAAGCAAATTTCAAATGCTTTAGAGATTTCGTTGGGACCAAAAGTTGCATTCTAATCTCCTCATATTCGTTACAAACCGTATAAACAGTAAGAAAAGTCAGTGATCCATCAATTCGACCAAGCTGTTTAATAATCTTAAATGTATGATCCTCTTTCAATACCCGGCTTCCTAAAACCATCATCTGTTTATCTATCAAATGACGTATTTCATTGATTATTACAGTATATATGGTACGTAAATACTGCCCTGAAGGTATGTATCCAGCATATCCATCTTTATCGTCGTATGATGAAAATGTTTGAAATGTAGGTGGGCTAATGATTTCTTCAAGAGTTGGAGATGTATGGCGAGAATTAATATAGTTAAGATATTGAAATTCAACTCATGCATATGTCAATCTTTGTAACTCTTGCAAAACCTTTTGGAAGCATTTTGGTCCGAGTGCATTTTGGACACAGGGTCTAAATACATCGCCAACATCCTTCGAAATACCTGTGTGATGCGTAAAATATGCTGGGAATTCTTGTTGAAGATATAGAGGTAGTTGCCTGATGATTCCTTTGTTGTGTCCACTCAGTGTTTTTTTACAATGCTTATTTGTACAAATATATGTCATTGACATTACATAAAAGTTTCTGATAAATAATTTGAGTACATATATCTTTCAGGTGAGTAACTAGTATCCAATGTATTTATTGGGTAATAAAGTAGTTTTACCTTTTCAAATCGACGACTCTACGTGCAGGAGGATTTTTTGGATAGCCATTGATTGTAAGATGACTCGTACAATTAGGTTCCTGACATTTAAGTTTATAGTTAACCAAAAGGTGCAGAAGCCATAAAAAAACTTTTGGTAAGTAGAGCATATTGGTTTTTTCCAATCGATTTGCGCATACAAATTTTTTTTTTTAATTTTTTGCATATAATTTTTTTTTTTTTGCCCATTGAATTTCCAAGTTTGCGTATATAAGCACTAGAATTGCTGAGTCTGCAAAGCAGGTTAATGTGGAGGACGGTCAGAACTGGATCAGGCACTCTGCTTCATTTTTTGATAGGTGTTTGGCTCTTGAGCCAATGCTTTAGTAAAGTGTACTATGAATAAACTGGTTTTTTATATATGCAAACTTGGAAATTCAATGCGCAAAAAAAAAATTATACGCAAAATATTAAAAAAAAAAAATCTCGGGGCGCAAAAAAAAAATTGTGTGCGCAAATCGATTAGAAAAAACCAATAGCAGGGTCGTAGTCGAAACTCTCGTCTGCGCGTAATGCTAGTATCTCTGGCGATGGATTACGTAAAGCAAAAAAAGGATCCGGTGGTAATATCCGAAAGGTACCACAACTGTACTCTACTGGAAGACCTTCGCCACTATTCTTTTTGTCCCTAACTAATCTTTCTTGGATGCTCAAGAAATATTTGTGGAGAAATGTTTTTTATTTTTGTTGTCGTTCTTGTTGGGAGTATTCTTGTTGATGTTATTGCTATTATTTTGAGCCGATTCATTTTGTTTTCCATTATCCTCTATGTCGGAATCGTCATCATTATCCGTTTCCCAATCACTATTGTCATCATCAAAATCAGCCATAATAGGTATTTGTGAAGTGTTGACAGAGGAATTGTTGTCTTCTTCCAGTATCCCAGAATCAACAAAAGAAATGAGCTTTCCTAAATCGACATTATGGTCGCCAATTTACAGGAAGCATTCCCTGATTGACAGCTAATTTTGGTTTTGGACCAGGCTTTTTAGTTCCCAGAGCGTTTTTTGTCCCTTTAATTCGTGCCATTATACGTACAAGATGTTATAAGAAAAAGACAAGGTTACTAAAAAGTTTGAAACGCCATACTTAAACTCAGGTGTCAACCATTATGCTTCTGCAGTAACACGAATTCCCTCATATGTATTCAGGTATTCACACACCTCTCTTCATCATCCAATCAAAAACAATTTGGAGCTCTTCTAAGTCAATTTTTATTGGCTGAAGTCCACCAAGGACACATTAACCCTGCCAGGAAATCTCTTTTTCTACTTACACGTCACAACTTTTCATCCATTTTTTTCAGTCCCAGATCTTTTTAGGCGAAAATTTCAAGTTATGCCATATGTGCCTGGTAATGGCTGTACTAACGATCCATTAATCCAAGTGAATGACGTTCAGGGATATGATTTGAGGAAACACGTCCAAAAACGACGGGAGCTTATAAAAATAGAGAATTTTTAAGTAAAAAAAAAACAAAAACATAATATATGATGAAAAGGTTTTTTTTAATAAAAGTTTGTTATTACTACTTGAGGTTCCGTTAGAATGGTAGCTTCTAAATTTGCAGGGTTATTTGCAGGGTTAGCTGCACATTGACGCGAAGTTCTTCAAGAATGGCTAAATTGGCCACAACGTAGGCATTGAGGTTCTGACTATAACCATTGTGAATCGAAAATTTATAAACACAATCTTTCTTCTCTCTCTACGTTGTAGCCGGTGTGGATGTTTTTATATTAGATTTATAAGTAGATATATTTATTCAGCTACAACAGATGCTTATGTATTTTTATAGTGAGCACCAGTAATATTATCGTATATTACAACGTAATTGTTTATTAAGATAACTCAAGTTCTTTTGAGATAATATATGTTAAGCGATAATGATTTTAATATAATCAAATCTAGTACAGAGATATTATGTCTGTATGTATTGAGTCTTTATAATGTGAATTCAGTTGTTATTAAATTCAAATACTACTTTAAATACGTAGTCAACAAATAAATATATAAAATAAATAAAATAAGGATTTTAAGATAATCTCTTAGTTAAAATAAAATAAATAAAACAACCCAATATACGGTGTTGAGTGATCAATAGAAAATAATTTTAAAATAAAGATTGATTGAATAACTGATTGATAATTTTTATTTGGTTTAAAAAAGTTGGGGTTTATATATCTTTTACAAATGTTCCACAGCAACTTTCTATTGTTACGCAGCTAATTCCGTAGCAACTGTTTAATGTCGCGCAGCTATTACATGTGATTATTTAATTTATAATTTGGGGGGATAATTATATAGTTGTTGTACAATCGGTTGATTAATGAAAAAAGGTAATAGAAATGAGAATATTCTTATATGAATAAGTATTCAGAATATTCGTGTATAAAAATAGAAAATAAGAAAAGTTGTTTATGTAAGGGTTACAACGTAAAAGAAAATTAAAGATAGTAATTAATTTTAAAAAAAACCATAATTTTAAATTTGTATAATTCAATATGCTTCAAGTATAGTGTAGAGTTTGTTTAAATTTCTAGGGTTTTATTGATGGTTGGCAATTTAGGTTAGGTTAACCAAAATATTAGATTTAAAATTTAATTGAGTAGAATAGAATATCGGAAATGATCCAAATTTCACTCAAAATGGAAGAAAGAGGCTAAGACTTAAGTTCTTATGGAGAAAATAATTAATTGATTGATTAATTGATTGTGGGAGCTTATTTTGGACTTATATTATGCCAAACCACAAAAGAGAAAATATCACTTGGAAAATGAGTTGAATTAATTATCCAAAAAGTGGTTATAAAAGTATTTTATTTAAAAAATGTAAAGATAGAAAGCTAAACTAAAATTCTTTGATCAATTCGATCCTATTTATACTATTTACTATAATGTTTAATAATAATTAATATTATAAAAACTATTTAATAATCGTTAATGCTTCTTGTTAATATTAAAAATATTTAATAATCGTTAATGTTTCTTGTTAATATTAAAAATATTTAATAATGTTTTTTAACATTAGCGTCCACCAATGAAATTCAATCTTAGTTTCGGCAAATTATTATATCCATTTTAATACTACATTTATTATTACTACTGAATTTTGTTCATATAACCATAAAAGAAAATATGAGGGGTGTGGGTTTTTTTTAGGCGTAACAATAGGTAACCTTCTTGTTTGTTGACGAATAATTGTGTTATTTCTATAGAAATAAAATGTTTATTCAAATACCTATAATAAACTAATCATATATGAAAATAAAGTTTACTCATTATTGAAAAACAAGGCCTCTCACAAACGAAAAATTCTGCTCTTCAAAATTGTAAAATCAATGCACTCATGGTCGAAAAACTCCATGGTTCATATTTCAAAAATTATTTTATTCTTTATGAAAATTTGCGCGCTCCATTAACAAAAGTCTCTTTTCTTATAGTTGAAAAATCTTATTTTTCATAACTGAAAAGCCTTATCTTTCATAACCTAAAAACTTTGCCTTTATTATTGAAAAATTTAACCTTTCATAATTGAAAAACCTTTATTTCATAATTGAAAAACCTTATTTATCATAATTGAAAAACTTTTTGTCTCATAACTGAAAAGCAACTTTTTCATAATCGAAAAACCTTTTGTTTCATAACTGAAAAGAAACTTTTTCATGTCCAAATGATGACGCCATTTATTTAAGCAATGTTTTAGTGCCAACATCTCTTGTTCATATACCGTATAATTGAGTTCTGCAGGTGTCATTGTTCTTGATGTGTATGCAACTGGATAAAGTTTTTTATCACCTTGTTCTTGAGAGAGGATTCTGCCAATAGAAACAGTTGATGATGCATCTGTATGTAGATAGAATGTCTTGTCCGGATTTCGCAGTGCCAGCACTGGTGCTGAAGCTAAACATTTCTTCAATGTATTAAAAGCATCTTGTTCTTGACTTCCCCATTTCCATTCAGTATCCTTGCGTAATAGTCTGGTCAATGGTGCAATCCCCTTATTTACCCTACACTTAACTTTCTCCCCCCCCCCATTTTTTTAAAAAATTTCAGATTCAGCTATATCAATAAGAGATTGGTCACGTGTAGTGAAGTTAAGTGTAGGGGGTTTCATCAAAAAATATAGATATTTTTTTTTCTTTTGATGTATAAAAAAAAAATACAAGACAAACAGAATGATAGCATATTGTTTAATGTAAAAGAAGAAGAAAAAGAAGAGGTATTGTAGATGAATGTTCTTATTTTCATTAGAGTCAATAAAAAAGAAGTCAAAAAAAAGTAGAAAGAAAGATACAGTAGTTTTTTTTTTTTTTTTTTTTTTTTGGCGAAAAAGAAAAGATCTTTAACTTATATATTTAACAATTGTTTTTTCGAAATGTTATTAGACAAAATAAAATAATTCAGCAACAATGTCGTAAGCAAATATAATACAAGATACAGTATTTTTTTTTTGCATATACTGGGGTAAAGAACACAACAAAAAAAAAACACTTTTCTGCAACTTTTTGTTATACGCACTACAGAGCGGATTTATTAAAGATTGACTTTTAGTAATTTAGCTTTAATTAATCTGTTTGATCAATTGAACTTGGAAACAACGGGAATAAACGTTTTGGCAATACAGCAATATTACGACGTGTATTTTATCGATAAAATTACAAAAAGTTCTGTTTTACTGATTCTCAATATGAAGATTTAAAAAAGTCTTTACATCTTATATATTTGGGCTCTATATAAAAAAGTTTCAGCTGCTAGTTGGAATGATAATTGACTGGAATAACGTGCAAAAGGTAAAAAAAAAAATAAGAAGAGACAATAAATACATTCAACAGAATAAGAAATACCAGGAGAGGAACAAAAGCGGTTATATATTGAAATATTATTTGATACTGACTTGACCGTTATTTTTTCTTTTGTTTTATATACTCAAAGATATATATGCATATTATATTCTCAACTTTTGTATTGTTATACGGATTGATGCCAATAATAATATTCAATGGATACTTAATCAAAATGTATTAATACTGTAGGAGTATGACAAGTAAGTTAGATAGTTCGTTGATAAAAAAAAAAGAGATATAGTAATGGGATCAAATAAAAAAAAATATTCATAATCAAAAATCATGCGGTTTTTGCTCTTGCTGTTATTGTTATTGTTATTGTGTTTTTACTTGGTTTTGGAGATGCTTATATTTCTGAGTGTGCCTTATGAAAAATAAACTTTTCGCTGGATATGAATAATTGTATTACTTTCGAATGGTGGGTATTTAATAAGAGTGTTGTACTTTGTATTCTTTTGTTTATTTTACTTCTTTTTTTAAAAAAAACACCAAGTTATAAAGCATTTCGTCATTCCCCCAAAAAAAAAAAAAACTAAAGTGTCAGACACCATCAACAATAAGATCTTGCGTTGCACCAAAGTAATTCCGTATACTAATTACCAACAAACAATTAAGGAATTCCACCATGTTACTGGTGAAAAATGGATTCAGGAAAACAAACGTTATGGGAAAGGGTGATCCAAAGATAATAATATTGACAAATACGATGGCTGTATGTGTATATTGCAATAAAAATAAAATGTAATTATCAATTATCATATTAAAATAACCCCTGTTTGTATTATAGTGGAAAGAAAGAGACGCAAGGTAGATCATCAATACTATGATGGTAAAGGACGCAGAGTTATCTTCACCGAAAGATTCTTGTGTGCTCATAGTGGTAAAAAAAGAATACAGAATCAAAGTGCTCCTGGTGATAGAACGCGCCCTAGACAAGAGAAGTCTAAAAAAGTTGACTGTCCTGCCAAGCTAGAAGTAAAAAGATATGAAGAAGATCCAGAAAATGTGACCCTTCGTTTTTATGGACAGCATGATTTTCATGACCTGAGAAAGGTCAACTACCTTCCACTTGAAAATTGGGTTAAGATCCTTATCAAGGACCGAGTAGAGGAAGGTGTTGATGTGCCAACAATTGTGGATCTTGTTAATGATAAGCAAGAAAAAAAGAAAGAAGAAAGTGCCAGGCTTGAGCATTCTCCAAAATTATACCGTGATGTTACTTATGAAGATGTATATAACCAGTATTATAAGATCATAGTTCGCCAAACTCGTATGGCAGAAAACGATTTTAGTTCGGTTGGATTGTGGTTAGTTGAACTTGAATCCAAATCATACCATACATTTCTATTTGGTCAAAGCAATCCAGATACACAAGTATAGAACTTAGGATTTGGATTTATTGCTCCTTGGCAATTAGAACTACTTAAAAAGGCTCGTTCTTTTTGTTTAGATGCAATACATCATGTAACAATATATCCTAATACTGTTATGTATACTATTGTTCTTTGCCATGAAGTAACCGGTCGAGGTGTTCCTGTCGCATACCTTGTTACCAATGATCAATCAGAAGAGCCAGTTCGAAAATGGCTAATGAATCTTAAGGATCTTGGTATTTCTCCTACTCAAATTACAGTTGACTGTAGCAAAGCAGAGGCTAATGCCATTAGTAGAACATGGAACAGATCTGTTGCAATTCGTTTGTGTGCCTGGCATGTAGTTCGTGCTTGGCAAAAGAACATCAAAGAAAAAGTCGTTGTTGGTGATGGTGAAGATAAAAGAGCAGTTATCAATGCAATTTTTGCTGATATACGTGACATGATGTATGAGGAAGACCGAGTTGAATTTTTTAATTGTTTGGAAAAGTTCCGTACTGACTGGGAAAATCAAGATGTCTTTATGGCATACTTTGAACAGCAGTGGATTAAAAACGATTTATATAAACAATGAGTCCGTTCTTTCTAAGAAGCTATGTTTAGACATATGGAGTTAAACATGTTTATTAAATCTTTTCACAACCAACTTAAGACTGTATATTTACAACGTCGCCATAATCGTTGCATGGATGGGCTTATTTTTCTTCTTATCAGTAAAGTTAATAAACGAATCATTCGTAGAATAAAAGCAGAAGCAAATCAGGTAGGAAGAATAGGTCCATTAGCTCTCACACGTCGTGAAAGACAAATGAAAGCAGAAGCATATTCACTTGAGCAGCTTGATATGATGATTGAATTAAAAGAAGATGGCCACCAAATTCAATCTTTTACTGATGCTAATATATATTATTTGGTAAAATAATTTTTTATTTATATTGTTATTTTATACAGTTTAAATGTTGTAGTTTCTAATATTCAATATACAGGTTGTTCAGATAACACTTTTATAACATCGTGTATATGTGCTGATTTCGCCATTACTCAACGTGCATATAAACATATGTATGCCATTGAAATCGCTGAGCCAGAATTAAGTGTTCGCTTACCACATCACTCTTCCATTACCAATGTCCTTGACGATAATGTTGATGATTCTAATTTGATGCAAGAAACAACCGCCATTACGAATGCTGTTACTACTGATACACCAGTATTACAAGAAACACACTCAGAGCGCATCCAGAGTATACTTCGTCAAATGCAACACCATATTCGAGATGTTGAAGCATTCAATGTGTGATTGAAGTACTTCGTATAAATGTATAAAATAAAGAAGAAATAATATACTATGTGATTGTATTTAAGTAATAAATTGTATGAAATAGAATAGAAATATAGGTTGTGCGAGTTCTTATATTCAGGAATATTACATCTGAATCCACAAAAGAGAAATCTTATAATGAGTTTAAGAGGCTTTATGCTCAAAGAAAACTATTGTCAGGTCAATTATTTAATTGTTAAAAGACTAAAAGATTTAAAGATAAAAATAGAACTAAAGAACTGAATTTTATCTGAAATAATTTAGGGGTATTTATACTAATTGCTTCGTCATAAAAGTATCATAGCTTCGACAGAAAAGTGTCGCAGCTTCGACATAAATGTGTCATTGCTTCGACACAAATGTGTAGCAGCATGCTCCAATAATATCATGTAATTTGGTACTTTGTGATACCTTTATCGGTGATATAATAATAATAATAATAATAATAATTGTTGTAGAGTAAACCCAAGTCTATAGTAATCCCAGGTCAATTTATGATACAATGGAAATAGAAAAGTGATACGGTGCATTCTGTCTTAAACCGTCAATTTTCGAAAATTGCAAATATTTTAAATCCCGTCGGACAATATTATATCCACAGTTAAAGGTGTTAAACCCTGTATTTAGCAATTGATAATATAATAATGTAATGGTCAAAAATGTTTGAGCTACTTTTATTGTTTTACATATTAAAAAAAAATGGGTAGTGCTACCTGTGCGATTTTTTTTTCTTAACGGTGCGATTTTTTTCTGGCGGGTTTTCAATTATCGTAGTACAGCGCAAACTGCCATAGCCAATCCTCTTGTGACATTGGCAGTACGATTTCATTTACTAAACAGACTTCATAAAAAAAACTAATACGATTTTTTTTCTTTATATAATAACTTCTTATGAATGATACTCGTTTTAATGCATTTTACACTATTGAAACCATTTTACTGAAATAAATAATATAAAATATATCAATTTTTACTTCTCACTGGTGTCTTGCTCGAATATGATCCACAAAAAAACGATAATACTCTTGGATTATTTAAAACAGCTTTATTGGTGCGATTTTTTTTTTTTTTTTACTTCTGAATGGCATTGCTAATAATTTATTTGATAATGTAAAACTAGTCTACTAAAATATATAATATAAAGATGTAATGATTATTACCGCTCATTAGTATCAATTTGCTCGAATATTAACACAAAAAAGAGGTTGTACTTTTGGATTATATGGGTTTTTTTAAAAAAAAAAATACAAGTGCTTATCCGTGCGATTTTTTTTTTTTTACTTCTGAATGGCATTGCTAATAGTTTATTTGATAATGTAAAACCAGTCTACTAAAATATATAATATAAAGATGTATTAAATATCACCGGCTATTGATATCAACTTGCTCGAATATTATCCACATAAAAGAGAAAATACTTTTGGATTATTTGACTAAAACAGCTTTATTGGTGCGATTTTCTTTTGATAGCTTGATATTTTTCATATCTCTTATGGTGTAATTTTCAAAGCCAAAAATATATGAAACAATAAGTTGATTATATCCATTTGTAATCTCATTTTAATAAGATATATTTGGGAAATGTAAAAAGTATTATGATGAAGAAGTATAAAGCTGGACGGTAGGAAGAAAAACAAAAGAAACTTAAGTAGATAGGAATATGAAGTCCTTATATGTAATAATAATAATAATAATAAGATAAGAAGATATATATATATATATATATATGAAAAAAGAAAGGATAAAGAGATGGAGAAATAGTAATCAAGTGGTGATTATACTAAGTAAAAATTGAATGATATTATTGTTGTTAGTTTTCCTGGTACATATTTTTGCCCTATACACGATTTTTCTTCATTCGTAGTCATGCATACTCTAAGAGTTTTTCGTCCCCTGCATGCTCCACCTGCATCATGTCGAATTCGTTTAATTTGTTATCTCGTCGAGCTTCTTTTATATCTTCACGAATTAACAGTGCACCAGTTTCCGGGATTAAAACTTGTTGGATGTATGACATAGGTCTTAAACCATATGTTTCAATGTTCCCTGAAAGTTTTTTCAAATATAACAAGACTAATGTATCTGCAATAACAATTTGTCCTCGATCCCCATAATAGCCAACCTATAAGCAATATAAATAGATTTTGTTAAACATTGTTTAATTTGACTATTATTACTAAAATTATAAATTATTATTACTATTATACATACTGAAAATTCGTATGCTTCATGCAACATTTGGACCATGCTTTGGGCTTTTCTACTTCCAAGCTCTTTTATTGATCTGATAGCTTGTCTCAGATAAAAGCTATCTTACGTCCCAGCAATGATTCCATCAAGTTGGCTTTTCAAATTTTCTATCTGATTCTTTAGCACCCCAAAATCAATAGACAAAGAGTAGCATTCTTCCAATGCTACTGGCTTGTAATCGCATTCAAATCGATGTGTCTAACAGAAGTGATCACGTTCTTGTTTACTCAGACCAAGCATATCATGTAATTTTATTACCTCTCACTGCTTCATGCTCATTGGTCATTGTCTAAGTAGATACTTTTGAAAATACTTCTGTATTCTTTCGGCTATAGAGTATTTATAATGTAGCTCTTGCATTTCTTTTGTGAATGGGGTGGGTACCTTTTCTTTACAGAAGTAGCATTGGCTTACTATATACAGTACATAGTGTATCAGAAATTTTAGTAATAAATACAAAAAATATTTTACTGTAAAAAAAAAGTGACACTTACGAGAACCCTCACGACTGCCAATCAACAGAGGGCTCAACACGGCATCTGATTCATTGATTTCCAATATATCCATTAGTGTTGGATGTATCTTGTTAATTGTTGATAGCTTGTAGCATACAAGGGTGGTCTTGTCTGGTTGACAAAGTACTTCTTGTGAGGTTTGTGATACTCGATTCGTTATAATTTCGACACCAGGTTTAAGATTGTCAAAGCGAGCCAGGAATCGCTCACTTTGATATTCAATAGTTGCAACTATATAAAAATGGAATCCATCATTAGTCACACTGTGTACCTTCGAATGTAGCATGTAATTTGCATCATCAAACTTCATCTCATATGGAAAATTTGTGTAATGAATTCTATTTGATTCCGGATCATTCCACATAGCAGCCCCAATCAACAAAAACGGAGAATATTTTGTGATTATGTTTTCTTGGGTAGCATCATTGTTGGCACAGTCCTTCGAATTACATTTTGCTGGACGTGGATTCAGTATATGATGAGCATAGAAGTGGTCTATAAATTCAATAGGATCTTTTGTAGTTATCTCGCTAGTAACTGTATCAATATCTAGTAGCAGATTTTCACGTGTTGATTTAAAATCACAGGAGGAACAGGTCGTGGAACAAGTGTATGTCAGAAAAACGTTTTGTTTCATTGTCCATGAAGTCTTTAAGAGTAAATGATGTTTTAAGAAATAATGAGCACTGTTCATTTGTTGATCTGAAAATTCGGGAAGATCCCAAGCAAAGCGGCGTGCAATACTGGTAGCCATTGATCTGCCAGTCATGGTATTCTTTTGATGATAGTGCGAGGAAAGACGGAGCATAATATTAACTATATTGTATGTTGTGTGTAGTAATGAAATAGAGTCGAGATTTATATACGGCAGTATTGAACTCCAAAGCATTTCCATTGGCGCATCGATAAAGCAAGAATTATTGCTGTTCAGCTCGCGATACAGTTCATATGGCACTACTTTTTTTTAAAATTTTGTTAGTTTTTTACTTACAGCAAATAAGAAAATATATTTAAAAATAATAAATCACGAATTACCTTTGGTATGTAATATATGGGATGTGTCTCCTTGATTAGTACTACATCTTACGTTTTTGATACGATGTTTAGGAATATTTAAAATTGGGATGTTGCTTTTCTCTGATTTCACTACGTAAAAGTGAAAAAGAGATAAAAGGACTTGTTTTTATTATTAATTGAGGGTTATAACTATTTGTATGGGCTAAGCCCAATTGTACAACTCAAGCTTATTTTACTAAGCTTGGGTTCCTGGTCACCATATTACCTAAATGGTAACATTCTCCCCCTCTTAAACCAGAGGATAAAAATATGGAAAGTATATCAGATAAAATAAAATAAAATAAAGAAAACAGAATCAAATAAAATAAGATACAATCACAGAATAATGATAAATTTTCTAAACTAAAATGGTGATAACAAATGGGGTCTTGACTTTGGTAGATAATAAATATAAGTGTGGTAGAGAAGTAAAAAAAATAAAAAGTAAAAAGTAAAAAAGTAAAAGAAAAAGAATAAAAAGAACGGGTTAATGTTTCATCCAGTATCTGGGTATAATCTGAGATTCTGGAACATTTTTTTATAGGGGCTTTGTAAAATTTTTTTAATTCCTTGCTTCCTTTTACTGTTGCACATTATTTTCCCAGATTTTGTAATCTTGATTTTACTTTTATTTTTATTTACCATGCCTGTTACTTTGATTTCGGATGCTATTACTCGATCTACCTTGACTCATGAAGGGGGTATTTCAGTTGCGGATTTTGAACGTCATTGTGTGGATCTTGGTACTTGTGTTTGGGTACCTGCTAATACATTAGCTCCTGAAATAGATTATGGCTTTTTTCGTCCCAGTAATGTCTGTCAATTATGTTTTTGCCGCAGACACTGCGCGAAAAATGGATTATTACGCGGTTGCAAGACAGTGTAATAATTGTCTAATATGCTGTTGGGATCATTGAATAAATAAATACGCGAGTTGCAGTATATTCAGAAACCATATATAGTATTTGTATTTGATGATTTCCTTTTATATTTAATAAACTTTATAACATGCAAGTGAAAAAAAAACTAATGCACAAAAATTATTGTATCGATAATATAGCACTTATATATCCCCCTTTTTTTATTGCTTATAGATAGTCCCCTGACTTTTTTTTGTATAATATGAGAATTGTGTATGCACTCGAATTTTTTTTCCTTTGCATTTTATTATGTATAAACAAATAATTATTTGTTACATATTATTTTTATGATATAAAGATCGTGTAATACTCTCAATGAAAGGGGGGATTTATTTATTTTGATTTTTTTATTCTTTGCATTTTATTATAAACAAATAATTATCTGTTACATATTTTCTATTATGATATAATAATCTTGTATATACTCAATGAAGGGGGGAGGGATTTTTTTTTATCTTTGAATTTTATTATAAACAATAGATGATTTGTTATTAGATAATTAATTGTATCATCATAAACCATTGAAAATTATGCAACTTTGGGTAATTAAAGATATAAAGAAAAGGGAAACTCAGAAAGCAAGTTAATTTAATATTTTAATGATATTAAAGCATGCAATATAAAGCAAAAGGGAATATTGGATAAGGAGCTATAAGTAATATAAAAGAGCATGGTATAAATTCAAAATAAAAAGAGAGAATCAGTACCATTACCATTTTTTAATTCCTTGTCTTTCTTTTTGACTGAATGGAGGACAATCGCAATGACCGTTTAGTTGCATGTTTTTGCCGGCAGTGTGGTTTGACCAATAATGGTTTTCAAATCGTGACAGCACGAGTGCGAGAATATCATGAAGACCGGTCCTTAAGAGAATATACATTTAATAGATTCTCACATAATGGTAGCTTTAATATATTCTATATTCTTTTGAGTGTTAGTTAATAATTTATAACTTATCTATATATATATATACATATAGTATCTGCCATCATAGCTAATATTGAAGCTAATACCCAAAGTGAAGCTGGATCACCTATATCCTTATCTCCAGATGCCAATATGGATATAGATATAGGCGATTTTATAATTGATGATGCTCCTGCTCCTTCTCCTGGTATGGGTTAATATTTTAGTTGTAGCAGTCGTGTACAAAAGTTATTTACCGATTTTTCATACTATAGATGCAGTTTCAAGCCATCGCCTCGTTCCTTTTAATAATGAAGACGAGGTATTTGCAGTTGACGACGATGAGTTTGTTAATGGAGAGCTGAATGACAATGAAGTCATTAATGCCGAAGATCTCGAATTTGGTAATGATGGAGACATTGAAAACGATGTAGCAAATCATGACCAAGGTTGGTTTACACATAGCAATTTTATTGTATTAAATAGCAAAATTCTAACCGAATAATATTTACAACTATAACTAAAAAAGGCACTTACTTTGATCCTCCACCGGCAACTACACCAGAAATATACACATATCAGCACCCACTAATTCTCGTTGTGATCTTTCTTGTGCTATTCCAACTTTATTTTGTTTCCGAGCACTTGTCAAGTATCATCATCAACTTTTGTATTGTTCTTCTTCAAGATATATACCCAACGGCCAGCATTCCCACTTCACTTGCAACTTTGCGTCGTATTACTGGCTTCTCTACTTTAACAGATTCATTACGTAAATATGTTTCTTGCCCACGATGTCACAGCTTATTTCTCCTCGCCGATCCAAACTGTCCAAGGACGTGCACCAACGACGATATCCGTTATCCTAACTCATGTCAAAATGTACTGTTCAGAACAATTCGTAATTACTGGAAACCCATAAAGGAATATTCGTACCAGCCTTTATCTTCTAGTATAACGAGGTTATTCATGCGGCCAAGTTTTGAAGCAAAGATAGAGGAATGGCGAAGTCGCAGTCGTGTTGCTGATACATTTTATGATGTTTTTGATGGTGACATGTGGAGAGAATTTGCTGATCGGGATGGCCATCAATTTGTTGCAGAGCCCCGTTCGTTATTATTAACTTTAAATGTTGATTGGTTTGGTCCATTCGAAAATTCGACATACTCGTGTGGTGCTATCTATCTGACTGTCAATAACCTCCCACGATCTGAACGTTTTAAAACTGAAAATGTCATCCTTATTGGTGTGATGCCTGGTCCTCGAGAAGCAAGTACTTCCGATATAAATCATTACCTTCGACCTATAGTTGATGAGTTGTTGGAATGGTATAATGGTAAAAGAATTGTTACAGCGGAACATCCAGATGGGGTTTGCGTTCGATTGGCTCTGTTGAATGTTGCTTGTGACATACCTCCTGCTCGGAAAGTAAGTGGTTTCACCTCACACGCAAGCCGCTGTGGTTGCCACAAATGCCATCGCCAGTTTTCTGTTTTCCCTGGTACAACGAACCTCGATTACTCTGGGTTTGACATTGATAACTGGATATCACGTACAATGGAGGATAATCGGG